>JAJEKB010020796.1:104947-123176 GCA_022393335.1 Macrotrachela quadricornifera | reverse complement strand
ATTTATATTACTATTAATTTAATTTACTCTTAAATTAAATTTGAAACAAAACGTAAATTAATATCTCTAGTATCGAAATAACATTTTTTTATCAGATGTAATTGTTCACATATTATTCAGTTTTTATTATAAAATAGCGCTGGTAAATAATTTAAAGTTTTATATTGACATAATAACATATATATGGTCTCGAAATTCATTTTATACTTAAAAGCAGTTTAAAAAAAAAGATATCTATCTATAGAAGATAATTTTTCGAGTTGATATAGCTCAGATGTAACTAAGTTGCTCTTTAATTCAAAGTCTTCTGTCTTAACCTCGATTATCACACATATCATACTTATCATGTAAGTCAACTAACTTGTTGTATAGTATGCTTCCAGGAAAGAACTGATCATCAGATGGTTCTGATGATACCACAGTTCGAATCTGCAAGAACAAGATGGTTTCTTCCCAAAAGTTCATCGAACGTGTCTGGATGCATTTGTTTTTGTAACGCGTTTAAATACTAAAAATTCACATGAGTATAATAGTGAGTCAGACGCAAAGGGTACTTCCCTATGGTAGGACATGAGTACCTAAGAGTATTTTTCTTATATACAGGTGTTTGCAAACAAATTTGGAAGTTTTTTTTTCTTAAAAGGGTTTTCTCTGCCATTATAAGTAACTGCAAAAGTCATTTTTTGAGGACCAAGCCCTCGACAGATATACCACACTTTGTATGTATTGAAGTGTGATTTCTTTCTTTTTGATATATATTTATTCATTTGTGTTGTCAACCAATAATTTGAAAAGTCATCATATTTCAATTTTGTCTTTTTTGGAATAGGGACATACGATCTACTTCTCTTATTCATCATGAAACAAGCATTCCATTGAGCACTCTTTATTATGATATTGAAAAATTAAAAGAAACAAGTTCAATTAAACATCGAAATGAAAATGGTCGCCCACGGATCCTTGATGAGAAAGAAAAAAGAAGCTATTGGTCAATATATAAGGTATAATAATGGAATAACCGTTAGAGAAGTAAAAGAAAATCTATCGAAAATGGATCACAATTCAATATCTATATCAACAATGAGTCGTCATCTTCGGCTATCAATTCCTACTCAAAACTTTGACAGGATACTTGTTTGAGAAAATATTGTGTTACAAAATGGGCTAGTTCTATTGTAAATACTTCAATATTATATTTAAAGAAGAAGTTCAGAAAAAGAGACTGATGAATTCCAACATTTTGCAACTGAAAAAGCCAAAAAATTTGAGACATCCGTTACAAATAATTCCGATGTAGTGTAGAAAACGAGATATTTGTATAATATATTTTTTTATAAGCCAATCATAATAGTTTGAAACTATACCATTGTATAGTACTCGACGTGGACTAAGTTTTTTTACAAACACCTCTATATTACCTTATAAAATTTTAAAAAGTAATTCTTTCACCCTACACCACTCTATACAATCAAGACAAACCTATTTGAAATGACGAACAATAAGAATTTTATAAGAGCATAGACAACACAGTGAGCAAATATGTTTATATATACAACGAAAAAGAAAAAGAAGAAAGAAAACAAAAAATAGCTGGTATATGTTTGTATACGAGGAGTCACAGTCATTTATTCACTCATACTATTTGTATCGTCTCTAATGATGATCATATTGAAAGAAACAAATTTGTTTTCATGTTATTAAGATCACCATTGTTTTAACATACCATTTTTTTTCTGCACTTATTTTTCTTCTCTCTCATACGTTCTGCTCTCTACGACTAGCGATATATGCGTGATATTTGAATGATAAAAGAAGTTAGAAAAGCAAAAGAAGCATTAAACGTACTATTTCAATCTGATCTAATAGAGATGTGACAGGCAAATAGCGATTTTCTGTTGTTCATATTATATATAGTGTGTACGAATGTTATATGACGTTCGTGCACACTAGAGCACTAGCAAATAAGATATCTTTTTTCGCTCATGTATACCTTTCTGTTCTCTTTCGTTTCTATCGATGCGCTGAGACAAAAAATATCCGCACATCGGATATTTTATGTGGAGTGAATTATCTTCTTATCTGCTAGCGCTCTGCATATATACAACGTGAATAAGAAAAGAAAAGAAAAAAAAAGCATCGTTATTTATCGCCGCCCTAATGATTTTATCTAAATGAAGAAGCAAACAAAATAGAAACGAAAAGAAAAAAAGATTTCGACTATTTGCAACCTTAATAAGAAATAAAATAATTGTATCACGATCAACAAATTTTCATATACAGGTAAGAACTGTCTTTAGAAAAATGTCATGATTATTTTAAAAAGAACATGCCTTCAAAAGACTGTTTTCTTTGTCCACAATTTCTTTTGATTTCTTTCAATTGGGAATATGTCAGGGAGTGATTAGGAGTATTTTCCAACAGTTTAAATTGGAAAGAACTATGTTATGATGCTGAAAAGTACACGTTACTGATCGATGGATTTCAGAATATCATTCTTTCTTCGCATGAAAACATTACATTTTATTCCCTAAAACATATCAATGCCATCGTGTTCAGCATATCTCACAATTGAAGTTTCTCCTATCCAATGAAATAGTTGACTATCTTGTAAATTCATTTGAAAATAGTATCGAACTTCTGATGCATTCTTAATCGAAGGAAATTAAAAAAGTTGTGGGCAAGAAAATAATCTTATTCGTAGATGTCCTTTCAGATTTCTGGAAATTTAAACTCTACATTCATTGACCAGCATGTTTGGATACAAATAATGAGAAAGTGAAACAATTTCCTACACTTATGTATTAATAAACAATTCGTTGTAGTCAACATGAAATATCTATATAGTTAACAAGTGATGTTATGGACGACAGTTGACTCCAAGTATTCGATTATGTAATCATTTTAAAATCAAATACTTAATTAGAAAAACAGAAGGTTAGACAAAACGGCTAAAATAATTTCAAACACTTTTCTCATAACTGATAACTTATCTAATAATCAACTCCTTTCATTTGCACAAGGAATAAATAAGTAGTTATATACTGTTCCTAACAATATAATTCATACTTTTTACCTGTTCTTCTTTTATTGTTTCATCCTTTTGCCAATTTCTATGAACAATGAATATGAAAAAGCCAATCAAACCATCCATCAAAAATTGATCGTTCATGTTTTAACAGTATCCCTAGGGAAAATATTTTTTATATAAGCCTTTGACATGTTCATTTGTCAAGTAAATAATACTCACTGTGGCCGAAGGAGGATTTTTAAAATAATTATTTCAGCTGCATTCAAGTTTCGACAAAGTATTCTGAAGTTCTTTTCTATGTAATATACGATGTCAAAGTAATTGCCGAATCTTCGATTATGGATCTTTGCTTAGGAACATCGAAGAAAGTTACTTTTCTTTTTATTAAAAAGAGCACTTTCTTGAAAACAAAAATTATACAAAAGAATATTTTTGAAATTGAGTTAGGGTAGGAATGCATCTATATTTAAAACAGTACAAGAAAAAAAGTTTTTGCAATGTCCACTCTTTTCAAACGTAGCTCCTTTATTGGACATATTTTTTCCTTATAAGGAAGGACGCTTGAGGTTGTGTGATTATAAAAGCTCTAAGCGTTTTTATTGATCTTTTGAATAGAGTACGATAATTTTTGTTTTGATCCACTTTTCAATCAGGACTTCGCGCATGTTTGATTAGTTTAAATAAAACAGCTGATAAAACTTAATTATTAGTTTTTCAATACTAAATAATTTTCGTCTTTTTTCTAAAGCATATTTTGTGAAATAGTATTCAACTCTCTACAAAGTAATATTAGTTCTGTTTTTTGCTAACATGTCTCAAGGCCTGAATAATCAAAGAATAAGTTGCGATAAGATAATTTTTAATTCCACACTTTTCTTAAGAAAAACAACTATATATCTGTAACTAACGTCGAAAACTAAACTAAATGGCCAGTGAAATTTTCTTAAAATCTGACTTTCAGAACATCGAAAGTAATCAAGAGTGACATATCTAGAATAAGAATTCGATACTGATTCCAAATCTCACCTTATTTTTACTTAAAAAGGTCAAAAAACAGAAAAAATTGATGACTTTTGAGAAGAGTTTTATTTTGACATCTTTCAATTTTTTTTATCTTAGCTAGCGTACTGTCATGGTGTGGAACCCTGAAAGTCATACAGGAGTATGTAGAATTATTGATTCTATCCAAACCATGTCAAACGGATCCAAAAATGGCTATTTTTAGATGCATACTCCATCAAAACTGAAAGAATACCAAAAAGCTTGCTTTTCTGACCTTTTGAACGCTTTTTCCAAATATGACCTTAAACTTTAAAAATAGTTAAAGAATATAGTCAGAAACGTAAAAGATTGATATTGTGATAGTTTTCCATTCAAACTCAATTCCAAAAGTTTTCTTACCTATGATTTTTGTTCCTTAGAAGATGCTCTTTTTGATAAAAATGAAATTTACTTTCTTCAATGTTCTTCAACGAAGAAACATGACTGAAGATTTCGGCAATTATTACTTTTTCATCGTACGTTATTACATTTATGTCATAAGAATTGATCCCACAATTTAATTTTATTAGATAGTATTCACTGGACAATCTACTATTGATTATTGAGATAAAAGTAGAATTTCACTTGTTTTCGGACTTCCTTTCTTCCATTAGGACTACATGTTGACATTTTAGACAATTTAAAAGTTTGTATAAAATTTCGATTTTTTTTAAAAATTTGATGCACTTTCAGCAGATACTAAGAATTTTATTTTAGTTATGGAAACAACATTGCAACATTCATCTACAGATAATAAATCAATATTAGATAAAATTAATCAATTAGCTTATCAAGTTGCTCCATTATCAATTAAAATTCACAATGTTGACACAACAAATTTATATGATGAACTTTTACGATGGAAAACTGAAGCATATCATATTATTGATCAAGTTTATGAACAAAAACGAATTCAACTTCAATCAATCATAGAAGAACATAAATCAAAACAAGAGAAAATAATAGCTGATACAAAAAATGTACTTCTTAAATTACAAATGAAAGGTCATGCAACTCGTGAAGAATTTGAAAAACTAGAACAAACATTGCACAATGTTCAGAAGACTATCAATAAATTCATTAACATTAAAACAAAGCCTTTAGATACTAATGATAGTGTAATAATAGAATTAAATGGTGATTGTAAATCATCTAATTTAACTCAATCACGACCAAAACACGAATTTACCATCAGTCATTTGAACGAAGAGGACTTCAAGGACGATGGACTAAGATCGTATGCGAAATATCGCAATCTTGGTATCGACAAAGCAACTAATGGCATGGTTCTGGGTCATGTTATCCGCTTTATTCCACCGTTTCGTCCTGAGGTGGTATCGAAGTTGCATTATCATGAAGTTGATTTCCAGATGGTCTACGTGCTCAAAGGTTGGATAAAGTCAAAATTTGAAGGACATGGAACATTCACTCTGTCGGCAGGTTCCTGTTGGATCCAACCTCCATGCATTAAGCATGCTGTTGTCGGTTATTCTGATGATTGTGAAGTACTCGAAATAGTTCTGCCAGCGGACTTTAAAACAATCATGATCGAATAGCTGTACATTGACGAAATCTACTATCCTCTGATATGATTTTAATATTTCTATAAATTGATCATTTGTTAATTTTTTTTCTATTGTAGTTTGTCTGTATAATTAAATAAATAGCTATGATGGTAACTATGGCATGAATAAGTGTTGTTGTCTATTTATTTGTCGAAACAACAGTAAGATGATTAATAAACTAGGAAAATGTGCAATGTCAATAATAATTCAAGTGTTAACTAGTCAACTTTATCTTAATGTACGTTTGACTATATTATTTGTAGCATTCGATACACATAAAAACATTGATAAAAACAAGTGTATTATGTAAAGTATCTTTTTCATAAACATTTTCACAATATGCTGTGAGTATTCCATTCTATTATTATTTCGTCAAAGAGTAGCGAACATATATATATATAGGTTAAAATAGTTTATCAAGAGAAACGTGACTTATAAAAAATCGATTCATAGCAGAGTCCGAAACGAACCGGAGTTTTCAGATTCGGGTTCGGTTCAATTTAAATCTTATCAACTCGAAAAATCTTATAATTATGCTGAACGAGTGCAGTAGAACCTTAACTTCTAGAGATCCTACTGTTTATCAAGTGATGTTTTTGCTCTGAAAGAATAATAACACTTGCGCATTAATTTGAGGTTTTTTTTCTAACTTTAGTTTTTTTCCCTCTCAATTAGTATAAGGAAAAATTGACAGGCTAAATAGTAGAAAAGCACGAACGACGAAAAAAGAATGTCATCAATTGTTCTAGGATCGAAACTGTAGCATTCATCAGCTCAATACACTCTAAGTAAAATCTATTGTAGAATGAAAACGATTACTTTTGCTTAGGTTCGGCTCGACTCAAGTTTTAAAAAATCATTTCAAGTTCGGTTCATTTTCGAGCTCTGATCCAAAGTATCAGTTACAGTTAGAAGTCTTCTGATAAAGTCATGATGAGATTAAACAATTAATACACGCTATGAAAATACTCAAAAAATAATAATATTTTACATTAGTACTCAATTTCACATCAGTACGATCTATCCTGAGGAATAAAAGATGTTAAAAATACCAGGTGTCATCCTATATAACATCCGTTAGTTTTTGGGAATATCTGCCATAGCACCAAAGAATTAGATGAAAGGAAAAGACGATAAAAGAAATATTGAGTTATGGATAAACATGATAAAATGATATTAAAATGCCTTCAAAATGACACAATGACAGTGATGCGAAATAGTCACAGTCCAAGTAGTGTTGTTTGAAACATGGCTCGACACAGTTGTAAGATTTTAACAAGATTATTCATCAACTATAACTGAAATCATAAGATAGAATTTTAGTTTTTGAGGATCTTAGACACTCAGAGCTCTTGATATCACTATAATTTTTAAAGATTTGTAAGCAGAGAACTAGTTGGTGGAATCATTTTTAACAATCAATTTGTTTCAGTCTTCAATATTATCGAAATAGTTCAAAATTCTAAACTTAAAGCGAGTAGAGAAGTGAGATTTATTATTATTCTGCGTTGTTTCAATATTTCTGTTATTATGTTTTTTATATATTCAAAGTAATTACAATATATTATAGTTTATTTTTAAGTGTGCATCTGGATCTGCTACTTAATGCAGCGAAATCTATAATAGATGGAACTATTCTTCTCAACCATCGATAATTACTATATTTATAAAAAGTTTTTTTTTAGAAAAGAATAGAATTTGAATAAAAAAGAAAATCAATACATATTATGAAAATAAATTAAAAAAATAAATGAATTTTATTAAAAGAAATTGTCGAAGTTATATGTATTTGATAAGCATATGTAGATTTATTTTCGATTAAAGCAAAACTTTTTTGAAAATTTTGAAAATTTTCGAGTGCTCAGAACAGCGACCACTCAGAGCCCCACGAATTTGACGCATCAAAATCCATCAAAGTTGGATGTGTCGAGGCCGTCGAGTTTCTAGTTCGATTCTTTGGATTGCCACTTTCTGAAAGGTAAACAATGTTTAATTTTGTCAATCCATCGGAAGTCTTAGATCGTCATAACAAAATATTCATCGAGTGACAGCTTGAAAGCATATTTACCATTGAACGGTTTTGTTCAACAGAATTTAAATTTGATTCTTGGACTTGCTGAAAATCCTTTGATTTATTTTATCATCTGACGAGTTTCGTTACTATGGCAAAATCTTGATAATAATATTTGTATTCATCCTTACTTTCATATAAAAGAAATCTCAACTACATCAACTACATACTATGATCATTGAGACAACTGTATGAATTTAATTATCAGTAATGGAATATATATTATTAAATGATTTATATCAAGAATTAAAATTTATCTTTAACTTTATCAATATATCATTTAGTACGAAATATATGTGAACAAGATTAATGTTGTTTACCTGGTTTAATAACATTTCAAATTGGTTTACATTTAGAAATGTTATAAAACATCAAGAAAGTGAACGATATTTTTCGACAACATTAGAATCATTTCGAAATTTACTAGCTACAAAAATTTCTTTACACGTAACAATAATTTCTATTGAATATTTAATAAAAACATCAATAAATGATATAACTTATCATTATTTATAGCAATCTATGAGGTCTTACGTTTTTTTCTTTTACCAATTTATGAATTATATTCTTTTTATTATCATTTTAAAAAGATCGGAATTTTAATTAGGAATCCTCACAATTAAAGACAACAATAAGTAAACATGATGGAAATACGTTATTACCAAATAACTACGAATTCAGGAAGATGAACATAATTTTGAATCAACTCGAAATTTCATCACGTTTAAATTATATTTATTAATTTTTTCGACTTGATTGACGTTATTTTATTCAGAAATATTCGCCCATTAGCAATTACAACGTTATTTCCGTACACTTCAAATCAACTATTTACGAAATAATTCAAGTCTTTAAGGAACAAATATTCATCTCATATCAATAGGAAAATGCTCATTAACATTCATCTAGTTTAGATTTTCTTCATAATTATTCAATGACTTTATCATTATATGAACGTGAATACAGGAAATACACAAATAGACTCTATTCAAAAAAGTTTCTAAAGATAAATTCGCCGGTGGATTATCCTTGAGAATATAAATCACAATACGAACTAAATCATTTATGGAAGCCAATAATTCCTGAACATCACTATGATCTATAACTTTTTTTGACGTGTCTGACATCAACTCTCGATTTTTCCTCATTGCTTCTGCTTTTGTAAGAAGAACTAGATATTCTTCAAGTGCAACACAAAGTTCATTATAAAAAACATGATGCCAGATTTCTCCATATCATCCGAATTAGTAACAATATCATGTTCAACGGGATATTTTAATGTAAGAATACTACATTTTGATTATGTATCCTCACCCATACATGAATCTTTTTGACCCATTCTAATCATAACACCTTGATGACGTAGTTGACCAACAATCGATGGAAATGCAGCACATGGATCATCATCAGCAGCAAAAAACGACTGTACACATACCAAAGTCATTGTCGATAACAAGCGCTGTTACATCGTCGTCACATATGATCGAAGCTTTACGGACGAAATTTAAGACGAAAATATATGTATGTCTTCAGTATTGATCTTATACAAATTTATCCAATAGAAAAATACAATGGTTCTATTCAAAGTCTAATTGTGTCTAATATTCAAAATGTCCAAGCATTATTTCTTCAACAGTATTATCTATGCCGTTTTCGATTGACAAAAGATTATTTTTCTCAAAATAGATTCTAAGCACTCGATGTATCATGAATCAATTTATCGTGAACATATATTAAATTTTCTTCGTTTCATCCTGGAGAAAAGTTCTATCATTCACGTGATTGTGCAATATATCTCAGATCATGTTAATGACCACCTTTCTACAGATAATATTTAAATAAGACTGTGAGCTTTACCAGACGCATCAGCTGATCTTGAACGTTTAGCTAAGCTTTGTGAAACTGAATAAATGTCAGAAATAAAACTATAGTTATTTAGAGTGTAGACAAAAAAGAGATGATGATATATGAATTTTTCTGAATATTTTGATTATAACTTTTAAATAAGTTAAAATAAAACTGAGTTGTGTGTTATGTATATTGTATGGATTTAATGGCAGCTCACCGCAACTACCAATGGCTTCAGAATCTTATCACTGACGATAAGAAGTAGGTGTTGTACATTAACTACATGTACAGGTGTCAGTGGCTGCGCGCTGTTCAAATAGGCGTAGCAACACCTTAGACTGATCCTCATCCAAAGAAGATTATGTTAAGCGTTTGATGGAGAGCCAATGAGAATATTCAATGGAATACTCTTCCAAATGGTTGCGCCATCACTGATAATCTCTACTGTCAACAATTGGACCGGGCTGCCGAAAAATTCAAGGAAAATTAGGATCGAATTTCTTATTTGCATGATAACGCAAGACTGTATATTGCCAAGCCAACGCATGAAAAATTATTGAAGCTCGGATGGATAACCGTTCCTCACCTACCCTATTCTTCTGACTTGGCTCCGACGGACGATCATTTGTTCCATTCTCTTTCGAACCATTTAGATGAGAAAAAGTTCGATAACGAAAACAACAGCAAAATGGACCGCGTCAATTTCTTCAGGTAAAAGTCTCAGGATTTCTACGAAAACGGAGTCCTTTCTCTGGCAGAGCGTTGATGACAAGTTATAGATAGTAATGGAACATACATTGTTGAAAGCTCTTATTTTCTTTAATTTAAAAAGAAAAGAAATTTTTCAAGAGAAACGCAGACTTTCTCTCGACAACCCAATATTCAGAAATTTTTAAAGAAAAGCTTCATTGAATAAAGTTTTGATGAACATAATTGATTTACTACGTAAAATAGAAAACATGTAATATATTGAGAAAATAATTCATACATACTTTTTATCATTAACTGCCTCTGAAAAGAAAATTGAGTCGTTTAACATATGTGTATACCATTAAAGCTTACATCATAATTTCTCTATCTGCTCATTAAAGACTCGGCTATTATCCAATTGTCATTTGATTTGATTTGATTTCTGTCTGCCTTAAAACTCAAGGACACAGGATGAGCATATAATCGACGAATGTGATAAAAAAAAACGGTAGAATGTTTTGTCGTTTGACTTCCTCGGTTATATTTTTACATGACAAAAGTAATACAAATGTAGACAAAGTTGCAATATGACATCTTTTCTCTTTGTTTTATCCTCTACGTAACATAAATTTTTGAATGTTGAATGCAAACTGTTTATCGAATCCTTCAAAAGTTTTAAAAAACCAAATAAATCAGCAGTTGATAGAGAAAAATGTTTTGCTGTTTAACAAAAATTTCAAAATGATCATAAAATCTACACACAATTCTGCTTAGGAGATACGAAGTTAATTGGTTGTTGAGTATCTAAACGAACATAAGGGTAACACTTACAAGTAATATTAGTCGAATGAATCGTAAGAGCTATCCTAATAGCAGACAAATGTCTAATGACAATTAAAAGAAGATTTATATTCTAGTAACTATGAACTCGAATATTGATGATCATGTCTATTACTTTATCAAATGGAAATGTTAGTAATGCTTCAAAACACATTTCTCAAATACGTTAAACAAAATCATACATCTATTAATCAAAAGAAGAAAATTGAACATAGTGTTTGAAAAATATTTTTTTTATTAGTCATTAGTCACAATAGAGTAGCTAATATGAAAATTAAATAAATCATTGTCATTTCCAATGCAACGAAATGTTGTTACAAATACGCTGAATCGTGCAATTAGGAAGAAGTTTTTCTGAATCGATCATTTTTTGTAGTTTATGAACCATGTTATCGTTAGCATTAGGAGAACAAACACTCAAGAAACAGAGATGAGGAATGTTTGTAGTAATCTTTAGCAAAATAAATCGTACGAATGTTTCAGGATCTAAGTCTTTTAGGCTCACTAGCTGAAGATATTGCATATGAGGACAAAGATCAATAAAAAACTGCATTCGCTCCAATTCAATCATCCCTTCAATATTAACTGTTCTAATTTTGTTATTGTTCGATATTTGAAGAAAAATCTGTTCACCTTCCTCCGACAAACAACTTGACTGCCATGGTGACAATGCTGATACTCTCAATGAGTTAAGATTGGGTAATAGATGTATGATCTGGATCAACTTTTCAATAGATATCTCCTCGCAATACATATTCAGATGCGTAAACTGTACTTCAACAATAATGTCTTTATACTGGTCGGTATATACTTCATAACTTTCCGTAAAAGAATGTTGATTGATAGTTAGTTGGATAGGTGGAACGAACTTAATCGAAGAATTGTTACTATTTTGTCGATTAGAAACAATAACATGTTGTGTTAACTTCTCATGAGTATTTCGATCAAGATATGTAATATGATATGTTGGTTCATAAAAATTGTACCATCTTTGTTTGAAAAAAAAAAGTGAATCGATTGAATCAAAAGCGTTTTTTTTAAACGTACCTGTATGGATGAATTGAGTAGATTAGTTCTGCATCAATAATATTCAAATCTACAAACCACTGTCGTTCGATCCAAAACGGTGAAGTAAATTTATTGATTTTCGTTTCAAGAGAATCGTTTACATATTCATTTTCACAATGTTGACGATATTCATAGTTGAATCTACGCAAATTAGGCATATATTTTGTTATTATTCGTTCCCAACGATCAGCATCAAAATAATCTTCATTTTCGTATTGCTTAATGTTTAATACTTGCACTTGAGCACATATTTCTTTTAAGAGTATTTCCAACGATGAAAAACATACGTCAGAGTTATTAATTGAAATGTATGTTAAATTGGAGAATATCACTGGCTTTTCCATTTTAATGAGATCGTTCAATTCCTCCAAGTACTGACAAGTTAGACGACGAAGCTGAGGCGTGTGGCAAATTATGAAAAGAAGATCGTCACAATTACATTTGTGATCAATAGTCAAAGATTCAATAGTGTTGGAGTGGTCTATCGTACGAAATGGACCAATGAGATTTATAGATCGATATGTATCTAACGACAATTTATTGTGTTTCAAGAAGGGTAAAGCGTAAATCATTTGATAGATACCATTATAATCGTTCCGATACCAACTATCGAGATGTGTGGTCAATGAGAAAAGACGAGGGAAAGATCTCAAGTACAAGAGAAACATCTTCAACTTGTCAG
Source organism: Macrotrachela quadricornifera (assembly GCA_022393335.1). Classification (NCBI taxonomy): domain Eukaryota; kingdom Metazoa; phylum Rotifera; class Eurotatoria; order Philodinida; family Philodinidae; genus Macrotrachela; species Macrotrachela quadricornifera. Next base: position 110,343 of record JAJEKB010020796.1, on the reverse strand, counting down.
ATAAATTTTGAACGAAGACAATTGATTCGAGATGACTATATGATGAATCAATAACACAATATCTGCAAATATCACTGATGGAATATTCCTTTCCTAATTCAAGTGAAATAATACGATGTGTATTTGGAATAATAACTTGTTTACAATAATTTTTGAGTTTAGCTGCTAATTTTGAACGAAGTTTAATTTTTAATGGAAATAACGAACATGTGATAAGAGTTTGAAAACGAGAATTAAGTTTAGAAAATGCCTTATAAATCTCACAACCATCAAGATATTCAAATATTTCATAAAGAAGCTCATTTGATAGATTTTCAATGCAAGCGATTGATACACTATGAAGGATCAAGAAAATATGTATTCAATAAAAGAAAATTTTTCCTGACATTTACTTTTCTTCATGAATAGTTGCTAAAAGAACGTAAAAAAAATGATCAAGTATATACATGCAGTACATATCTTACTTCGTGATTTCTTCGTCTCAGTACTGTTTAGTTCAGTAAATTCCGACTGTCGTTTAACTGGATACATCTCTGCTTATAAAATAACTATGAAAAAGCACATAAAAGAAAAGATTGACGTATATACAACGAAGTATATACTCACATATTCTTGTTATTTCGCTTCACTTTTGCAATTATTTTTTTTCCTTAAGTAAATAGAACAAAAGAAAGACAACATGTACTGCTGTTCTATCGTGATTACAGACGGAGTGAGAACGTATTAGAAAAAAAACTAAGTTGTGTAAGTCAATAGCAATATTCACAGTTTTTTATTATTTTGAAGAATATAAAATTCTAAACTGTTGAAGAATTGTCAGCAAAGCTATGATAATTTCGGATCTTGTTTGTTATACGCCATCATTTTTCAAAAACTTTAAAAACCGACTTTTATTAAAATAAAACAACTTGGAACAAAAGAAGTAACAATTTCAACAAATAAAATCCTGTCTACTCTTCCGGTGGCCAAATTTCAGCGATGTGTTCCAATATGCTGTCGAATGGATCTTTGCCATTGAGTCTGCTGCGCCACATGAACTCAGCCATATAGGATTTGATGAAATTTCGGTTGGTGCCAAATCGATTTTTGTTGTCTAACTTTATTGGACGCCAGGTATTCTCAATGGTTTGTGTGTGAGCAAGCGTCAGAGGATCCACAAAGTAGTACTTGTGATTCACGGTCTGGTGTTCAAATCCTGCGGCTTCGATTTCATTGTAAGCCTTCCAGCACTCAGAGATTATCCTTGTTCCTGGTCGAATTCTTGTATGGATGATGGGCATAAGAGTTGTGGCACGTTGGTTCGGCACAGGCACGACAAAACATTCCTTTGTTTCGCGGCAAATTCCTCCGAAAATCCATTGCTGAGGAAGAACTCGACCAGTGTTGTTCTTGCGCCGCGAGAAGAGGTTCTCATCGATTTCCACCGTCATTCCTGGGCCACCGATCATTGAACCATCATCTTGTCCCACCTTTTCGGCACACACTTCGCGAAGATAATTGTTAAAATCGACCACAGCATTTTGTCCAATTTCTAATTCACGGTTACAGAATTTTACCGAGGTCAGTTTGAAGGCCCAGCAGTATATGAAGTAGATAATCTTGTGAAGAGGTAACCGGGATCCTTTCAGCCAATTTTCCACAAGCAATCGAGTTTCCTGTCGGCAATTCTTCTTCATACAAATCCAAGACGGTCGTTTCATATTGAGTTTCATCGAATGACCGTTTTTGCATGTTCGCTTCCTGAGAACAATTTCTCGTTCTTGCAAGAAGGTAACGGCGTCTTCTTCAGTTCGGATGTTTCGCACTAGTTCAATGAAACGCATTTTTATCTGTTTTCTCTCATTTTATTGAACTCAAATGACAACTATATATAGTCATAACCAACGGAAAAATCGATGGAATAAGAAATTTCATAGATAGTGAAATAATATGCAAGGAAATTTCCTATATATTCTAAACATAGATAAGGAAAATTCCAACAAAGAGAACGAAAAAGTTGGAAAAAATGATGGATAAAATTTTTGAAAAATGATGGCGTGTAACAAACAAGATCCATAATTTCTTAGGAAATCGAGGTCTAACCATAAATTCCCACACTGTTTCATTATTTGTATTAGCTAAAATAACATATTTTCTCCATTAGTTTTCACATGTACAAACTCATATACATATATTTTCTAATTAATGTTAATATGGAAGCGAAAAATATCCTGTGTAAGATATTTGTATTATTTTCCAGCATTGGTCACGAACCTTTCTTTTGGAACCTTTACCGATACTTCGCCATTCGTGTTGTCCATCGACGCTTCTGGTGAAGATATGGGTGGTGTTCTGCGCCAAATCACACCAAATGGGCCAAAGGTAATTAAATATGTGTCGAAAAAATTCAGTGAAGCTCAGAAAAAATATTCCACAACAGAACAAGAATGTTTATCAATGGTTTAGTGCTTTCAAAAGTTAAAAGAATACCTTTGGGGTCGACTAATACAGATGGAAACCGATCATTGTCCATTGTGTAGTTTCAATAAAAAGAAATTTCACAATTCACGAATCGATCAATGGCAAGTGGAATTATCTGAACATGATGTTATATCAATTAAATATAACCTTTTGGCTCCCGGATTTTTTTGAGAAAACTAAGGTTTTTAAAAGTAATTTTTAAATACGATTTTAATTTTTTTCGTAACGAAAACTCAGTCTTGACTCGGAAAACATCAATAGTTCGTCTTTGCATGATAGTCTTTAAAGCAGTCAACAATACATAATGGCACATCGCAGTCAGGACACATGTATTGTGTAACGCGTCGAAGATCATGAGACGAGCACACCATGCATCGTCTTCGAGACTGTTCTAGTTGAGTTGTTTGTGGAATGAGCGCAGGAAATTGCCGAGCAGTTAAACGGAGAGAAGGAGGCCTTGCCGGTGGTCTTCCGATAGTAATTGATCTCTGTGATCCAAACTTTGTTAAAATTTCCCTGATCAGATCGAGTCGAAAATCAGATAAGTGAGGTGACAAATCATTTTGCAGTTTATAAACTACGAATGCATTGTAGAATGTGTATGAGTAAAGATATCAACAGAGAGGAAAGAAAGAAGAAATGTATCACTATGGCACTTTCTAACAACCAATAAGAAGCTTTTCTAAACGGTTCAAACAAATACTAATACGACTTTTACTGGATAAATACATTTGCACACATATATGTGTCGCCGGGAGCGAAAGGGATAAATGTGGTAAATGCATTTGTGATACCGATCTAATGTCTCGGTTTCCATATGAGGATGCCGATGTTAATGATGATCAACATCAATTCAGTATTCGACGTTGTACTCAATCATCCACTCTGAACCAACCGTCATTTGCTTCACTTCCACAACCATCACTATTTACAATCATGGCCGGGTCGAAGATAAAGCCTAAGATGGCAATGGACCCTATCGTTGCGACCAACAAACCTATAACAACGACCGCACCGCTGGATGCTTCACCTTCATCCGTCAATGATTTCAACATTGATCGTATTCGACGCGAACAAATGAATGATACCAATATTCAGATGAAAATTCGAGATATTCCAGCTGATTCTCAAAAGTTTCCCTACGAAGTTATAGAGGATGAAGTTTTATATAAATTAGTGATTCGCAATGGGAATATTACAACCAAATTATCATGGATACCACCTATATTAATTACAGATATTTTGTCGGCATATCATAACCACCCGTTTAATAGCCATTTTGGAACCAAATGCACGTACATGAAGATCAGCGATAAGTTTTATTGACCCCACATGTTTGACACTGTCAAACACTATGTTCGTTCTTGTTCTCAATGTGCAAAATTCAATGTACATCGACAAAAGAAGCCGGGATGGTTACACAATGCACCGCCACTGGATGGTGTTTTTGAAATCATCCAAATGGATTTTTGGAAATCACCAATTCGTTCATCCATCGGTAATCAATACGTGTTGATCATCACCGATCGGTTATGAAAATTTGTTTTTGCACGCGCATTACCATCAGCAACTGCAAAGGCTGTTGCTGAAATGCTTTTTGAAGACATAATACTAAAACATGGTGCAATTTATTGTTTACAGTCAGATCAAGGACTTTATTTTAAGAATGATCTTTTAGCGGTGGTCACCAAATTTACTGGTTGCAACCAAAATTTTCTCCATTTCATACCATCCTATGTCTAATGTCCAAGTGGAGCACTTGAATTGCACATGTTATGATCAACTCATACATTCCACAACCGGTTTTATTCCATATGAGTTAGCATTTAATCGAAAGCCAATTTGCTCCATTTGCACCACAATCGTCTTTCATAAATGCTATGGTCAAACCTAACGATTATTGGAAAAAAGCCAATAAATTCAAACGATTAGCAATTCGAGCCGCTCGAATTAACATACAACATCAACAAACAATTAGTAAACAACGTTATGATAATGGTCGAGCTAATCCAATTTTTAATTCAGGTGACATGGTTTGGCTTAAAATTGTAAATGGTCATTCCAAAATGGATCCTTGCTATTACGGACCACTTGTTGTTATCGAAAGAATTACTGATGTTAAATATATTGTTGAACATGTGGAAAAACACTATCAGCGAGAAGAATATGTTAATAATTTTATTTCATTTTACGATCGTAACTGACTTAATGGCATCAATTCCTACCTCATAATCTCTGTCAAGACGCGTAACCGTTTTACCAATCTTTGGATTTGTATGTCCTACTTCATTTTTACCTTCTATCATGGATTCATCCAAATCGGTGAAACTAACTGTAGTATATAGTGCACAATATAAGTGCAATACAACATGCTATTACGTTTGATCAATATTTACCACTGGCAATTTATTGATTTTATATTCCATGACGTTTCTCGCGATTTTGTTAATCCAACAAAAAAAAATTCTTTTGATATTTGTTGTTCGCATAAGTCTTGTAGAGAAACGTACGCGTTTTGGATATTTATGTTGTTTTTACACGCCAGTGAAAATTGGTTTACTTTCTTTTTCTTTTTGTTTTTTCTTCTTTTTTTATCTGTTTCAGTTGTTTTTGGTTCGATGAGCAGATGAAGCGCTCATCTGCCATAATGGAGGAGGTGTTAGGATGTGAGACATTCTTTATTCTTTTTTTCCATCTTTTCTTCGTTCTGTTATCATATATAGATGACTCGAACCTCACATAGGCTTTGGTTCTCTCTCTCTTCACTTCTCTATGATCATGGATTCTTCCTATCATTCTTTTTTTCTTCTTTTTCTCCCCTCTTTTACGAGTGCGGGTTTATTCCACCTAGGGATGCAACGGTGACGATCATTCACCGGTTCACCGACGACCGGTAACCGGTGCGGACCGGTAACCGTTCCACCGGTAACCGGTGC
>JAJEKB010020796.1:86738-104547 GCA_022393335.1 Macrotrachela quadricornifera | reverse complement strand
CCGGTGGAACGGTTACCGGTCCGCACCGGTTACCGGTGGAACGGTTATCGTCACCGTTGCATCCCTAATTCCACCACTTTTCTAGTCATCGTCTTTTTGTTCTTGTTGTCTTCTTCGGATTTTTCCTGATATATGTTATCGTATGTTTTTCTTCTCGTTCCATTGGTATATATAGCATGTGTTTTTCTGAATAAAAAGAGGGAGTTGGTAGCGAGCATTCTCACTATCATCATTTTAATACTTTGTCAGTAAACATTATTCTACAGTAGTACTTCAATTTTTTTTCGCGTTTTCAGTTGTTTTCTATCAGATTTAGATGGTCACCTGATTAATCCATTATCTGAGATGGTTCATTATTGATAAATTGGTCAGCAATATTTCTAGTGTATTTGATATAGATATGTAACAGTTCAGTAGTTCTAGAACTGGTTCTTTTTTTTGAGAACTGAGTGGATGGATCAGTTCTTTTTTCAAGAACTGGTGGCTAGTTCTCGTTCTTTTTAAAAGAATCGGTTATTTGAACCAGTTCAGTTCTCTGGTTGGGAACTATCCTACGCTTAGTAAATAACTTGTTATATTTTTCAGTCTAATTTTTTAAAATTACATCTTATATAAAACTAGCGGTAGTACCCGGCGTTGCTCGGGAAATCTCCATACTGGAAACTTATCATGTCAGAAAACGACAGAAGATGTATAGAAGGCTTGATTAAGGCCTTTTCATCTATTATTACTACATAACCCGCCGTGCATACGCTTATATTCATTTTTAAATCGGATAATTCAGCAAATAGTGTGGGGGCGTAACAGTCTTTCTCTTAACTCATGCGTATTTCCATAATTTATACCAATACTCAGTGCAAAAAAAGGGACACTAACAGGTGGATATTCTAACAATGGCAGTAAATGTCCCGAAGTTTTTGAAAAACTGGCAAAAATTGTTATGTATCATAACTTGTTGTGAAATTTCAGCCCAATCCTCTCGCCAGTCATCTGATCCCTTTCTACCATCCTCGAGATCTAAGAGTATGCCATGAAGAGTTTGGCACCCCCAACTCGTGCGATGTCCAAATGCATAAAAAACAGACAGACAGACAAACTTTCTCCTTTATATATATAGATACCTTGATATTATGAATTAGAAACTAATTTTCTAGAAATTTTTTTTAGAAAATCTACTGCATTATCATTGGATTATTCAGATCAGTATGACATACTTTTGCACTTTATGAGCAAATATGCATAACAGACATTTTTGACATGACTGAGAAAATTATTGACAAAATTTATAAGAAGACCCCTCTTTTCTTCTTTTCATCACATTATACTTTGTTCCGTATAAACACATTTTTATTCGAATAATACCATGTTTCATTTCCTATATTTTCTATTCAAGAGAAAGCCTATTTTTATTTATTTCATTAATAATTTTTTTCTTGTAAAATATGATCATTTGATCTTTTTCTGTTTTTTATATTAAATATATAATACAAGATAAGTTACTTGACACATTTCTATTACAGATGAATTAGACACCGATATAAATCCCTGAAGATGTATAAAATGAAAAAAAATATATTAAAAGATTTAGATAAATCGAGAATATTCTTAATCTATTTGGTAAATTCTAACCTTTATCCTTCTAGTAATAACAAAAGAAAGAAGTATTTATTTAAATGGCAATAAACTCAGAATAAAACTCTTTATATTAATAATATAAAAATGAAGAAGAAATTTTTCTTTGACATTTAACCCTTTGGCAACGGGGTTAGTTTTACTAGAACAGCTTTATTAGATCGCATGGGCAACTAATATCTATAATACAATGTAAAGAATTTGCACAGTTGACAATCAAAAGAGTCTTTCTTATTGTTAGGAGTTCTATAAAGCAAAAAGCTTCGCCGTGTACAATATACTTTTTACTAGAAGCATTTTAGTTTATGATAGGTCTCAAAACAGGGTACCACGCATAAGCCAACATTGCATTCATTGCTGGTTTATGTTTCGTGCTTCGAACCACGGATTATATGGCTGCCGACAAAGCAACGTCTTCGGCCATCAGCAGAACTCTCTGCTTCTGATGGAAAATGCTGTGCCATCACGCACACGAGCGTCTCTACTGATAGTCTTCCTTGATGAGTCGATCGTTGAACGCCAGATTCTTCCACAAGCGCTCGAATTACTTTTAGTTGGAATTCGAAAAGACGAATAGTTTCGCTAGTTTTCAGTTTGTATAGCATGTAGACGTTGTAGAGTGCGATATCAAGTATATAAAAAATAAGTTTTCTATACTACTTCAACGACTTGCGCACATATTCGGAAAAAGATATTTGCATATCAGATTTGTCGACGAGTTCCATGTTTTCGTTGTAGTCTATGACAGACATTGGTTTCACAACTCGTTGATGAATTCCACGTTTCGTTTTCTCGATCGTTACCATTTCTGGTCGATGAAAAGTTGAAAGCATATGCACGTCCTGTTTGTCTGTCCATTTAAGAGCCAGAAGTATGTCTGTATGAAAGAATACTTGATCATTCTGTTTCAGTGTAATCGGCTTGAAATTTGGTAAGCCACAACGATTGGCTTTTACAGTACCACAAACTCCTGTTTGATTCTGATGTAATAATTCAAACAGCGCAGGACTAGAATACCAGCTGTTCATGTATAAGTTATAGCCTTTATGAAGATATTTTTCTCCTAGTTTCATGACAATAGACTCAGAAACGTCGAGAGCCTTATCAGTGATCACTGATGTTGATGATCCAATGTAGATTAGAAAATCCAGAATGAAACCTGTACGGCAGTAACATAGTACGTAAAATTTGACTCCGAAACGGCTTCGCTTAGCCGGGATGTACTTTTTAAAACGAAGTCGACCCTCTCATAGCAAAAGACTTTCGTCAATCATCAGATTTTGATAAGGGTGCATGATATTTCCAATTTTTTTCAGATCATCTAGTATTGGATCTAGTTTTGATAAACTGTCTCCATAAGAATTATTTTCATTGTCTGAGAAATGAAAGTATTGTAAGATGGATATGTACTTGTCCCTGGTAAATATAGCGCTGAAAATGGGTGTTTCTATTAGCGAATCAATGGACCAGTATTGTTTTATTCGGTGCTTCTTCACTTGAGACATAGGCATCATTATTGCTAAGAAGGTATACATTTCATCAATGCTAGCGCTTATCCACGGATCCATATGAAGAGACGGTGCCTGAGATTTTGGGATTGGTAGATATTAGTTTTTTTTATGATTGTCTCCATCAAGTTTCGATGAATGAAAAGCCGAAAAAAATCAACAGCATTTTGAAGTTGACCGCTGTATAGGCGCTGGTCGATTCCCGATTGATGAGAATTGAATCGATATAAAGATGGTGGACAATCAGTCTGAAGTCATTCTCTATTTATGGAAGGCGAGCTACGTTTTACAGCGCGACGATCGATCCCAGATGAATTCTTAGACATTGGCACGTCAACGTCCATCGGTTCAAAGTCGTTATTTTACGAGAACAAAACAACGAATGATTATGGATACAAGAACAACAGAGAGCTACATTTGTCTCGAGTGCATCATGCAAAGCGCTGTATCATAAGAAAATGCAATCACGATGGAATATGTACATAATGTAGAACTAAGGATGAAGTAGAGAAAGGATGAGACAGATAGTAGGAATCATGGTTAAGATGTTTTATGTGTGATAATAACATACTATAACACTGATAAAGGTAAAAAGAGAAGGATGCACATGTTTAAACCCTATAAATTGAAAAAAACACTTTCCTCAATGTTTTTTCAACAGATGGTGAACAGGCGTTGGAAGTATTATATTAAAAGTACGTCTTTTCTGTCACGGTCTCACTAGCTTAAGATTGTCTCTTCCTGTAACAGACAGAACGTATTGAGCACTAGTATTAGCTCGCAGTCTGAGTACGATTTAATACTTAAGTCAAAGGAAAATTTTCTAGCGTCCCATCTATGGGACGCCCATCGCCAAAGGATTAGAAAAGATACGTGTTACTTCATGATTTTATGTGCCTTCTTAAGTTTTATTTTAATCATGAAAATTTAGAGAGAATAGACAAAAAGTGTTTTGGATGTATAAGAATATTAAATAAATCTATAGATTTTATCTATTCGAAATAAAATAGAAGGGAAGTTTTGCATGAAAATAAATGAAGAATGATGTGTTAAACGTGATGTTTCCGTTTGTTTTATTGAGAAATTAAAGCTGGTTTTGGATTATTTAGCGAAGATTTATTTTCTCTTACTTCATCATCACTTTTGGGAACATGTAATATGAATGATGTTGACTTTTCTTGTATCTTTTTGTAATTCTTTGTAAATGTTCATTATTATTCACTTTCCGATTCTGAGAACCGATCACGATAGATGATGCTTTTTTGATGATTTTCGTGGAGGTACAAAGGGAAAATCTGAATCTTTTTCTGCTAAACCAAGCATAATAAATTCGCTCCTTTATCGTACTAAGCTCGTATGTCGCTGAATACTAAACCTTTGTATGACTGCTGTGGAAGAGTCAATCCATCATCAGAGAACATTAAATCCTTCAATGACAACCGACAAACAATAAACCTATTGTCGCAGAATACTATATCCTTCTGCGGCTGCCAAACAATAATAGGTTCATGACCGAAGAGTACTAAACCTTTTAATTTCAAATACAATATAACGGATCTTGTAATCATGGGATGTTAAACTTTTCCATTTTACCGAAGGATAAGGAATCATTTACCGGTTGACTATTCAAATCTTTGAGTTTAGAAGTAGAGTGCTATAACTTTGCTCGGAGAATGAAAAAATCTTTCTATATTACCACAGGATGTTAAGTCCTTCTGACATTAACATGGAACAATCCATCCCTAATTATACAGTAATAAACCTTGCTGAGGTTAACGTAGAATAAACTACTCTTAATTGTAGAATAGAAAATCCTGTTCATGAAAGGGTGCAATAAGCTACGCGTAAACGGGGAATACAAAACTCTTGCCAGCGAAAACATATAATAATATACTCTTCAACAATACCATCTATGGTTTTCGTTTTCTTATACCCTAAAGCGCATATATCCTTATATTCATAAACCTTTCGAGCGTTTACGGAGACATAATCAACCTTTGAATGGTTTATAAGAAATATTTTTAAGTACCAGGATTGATTACTCGACGGTGTTTCTACAGTGTAGTATCAAGTGTGCGGGAGGAATTAGTGGATCCCAATTTCTACTCCTATACACTGCAACATTCTCTTTTAGATCGTGCTTCACAAAGTGTGTTATGGAGCTGTGATACAAACCACATACTATCATTATAGTTTCTCTTTCAGACGATGTGTTCGTGTATTTTACTAATATCCCTTTTTTTAAGAGTACTGTTTGCTTGTGTGCTTCAGTCGTGAATAAATCAATGTGTTTTATCTTATCTAAGTTTTTATTAGTGTTCTCTTTTATTTTGTAGGCATACAAGCTGCAACGAGGAGTGTAATAAAGAAAAAGAGATAGTGAAAAGGAGTCAGGAAAAAAGAACAAAGTGTAACACTACCTTTTTATTGTGGTATAAATTGGCTTACAAGAATCAAGAAACATCTTGCTATGGGGTGCAAGCAAGTTAAAATTCACGCAATCAATACCAGAGATGTAAGGCAACCAAATGATATTGAGCTTCCTGTGCCAGAAAGGATTATTGATAATAGAGACGCATCTAAAATTCCCAATACAGTAGAAGACATCATTGATGAGTTTGGGTCTAAACAATTGAACAAAGAAACGGAGGACCATAGGTCAGTCAATGAGTCTGAATCTGGACGATCTCATAAAGTAGATAAACACCGTTATCCACAAGATAATATCGAAGCTGATCGATCGGACAAAGTAAATAAGGAATATGTGATACTCGATGAGTCGCGATCTGAATGTTTGGACGAATCTAGTAAGTTAGGACCTGAGCAACCTGACAAAGTAGATGAAGAATACACGCATCTGAAATTGGTACTACCTGCTATTGATCTTACGCCTAGCGACCATGAAGCGTTCACGCCAACTATTTGTCAACAACGACAGGCCGCTATCGACAATATGTCTTATCGGCAAGCTATTGATCAATGGAAACCAAAATCATTCGAACAATTGATTGCTTCTATTAAAACATTATCTGCCAATCAAACTGAAATTGACCAAGCGTGGATTATTTTCTATTGGATCTCTAAGAATATTCGGTACGATACAGAAGCTTACTTTGGCAATAACATTGGTTCACAAACCTCTACAAATACATTTCTTAGTCGAAAAGCAGTCTGTGAAGGTTATTCAACCTTATACGCAGACCTGTGCATTCGAACAGGTCTTCAATGTCGCAAAGTGAGTGGTTATGCAAAGGGATATGGTTTTAATCCTCGTCAAACAAAGTTTGAAACGACTAATCACGCATGGAATATAGTCTCGCTCAAGAATGGACACTCGTACTTTATTGAGTCGACCTGGGGTTCAGGCCATTTGGATAGTTCAACACGTCAATACAAACAGAACTTAGTGCCTCATTACTTCTTGTGTCGACCTGAGCATATGATCTATGGACATTTACCAGAAGATCCTCAATGGCAAATGCTGCAACACCCATTAAAACTGAAACAATATCTCATGCTACCTCAAATACACCAGGGATTCTTTGAACTCAATATAAATATTGTATCACCCGTTCATGCACCCAAGGTTACTCTTGAGGCGGATCAGTCATATGGAGAGGTACTTATCACATCGCCACTCAATGATGTTGAATTATCTGGCTCGTTAAATGATGAATCGAACAAAAAAATTGAAGGTGGTGATTTTGTGTATTTTGATCGTGATCAAGACTTATGGAGATGTCGTTTTGCTCCCCAAAAAGTCGGTAATCATACAATTTTAATATTTGGTCGTAAGAAAGGGAACACACAAAAATCAACCTCAAGTTGCATTGTCGAGTTCATCTTTGATATTGACCATCTGCCTGCAACACCGGTGTCATATCCTGTCATATGGTCTCAATTTTTCGATTATCATCTTGAAATTATCAAGCCAATCAATTCTCGTTATATCGAGTGGCCGTCTGATAAGAATATTCCCTACTCCGAAATTCTTGTCCGTTCTCCCGATGACGTTTATGTGTCGGCAACGATCGCAGATCGTTTCAGTGGTAAAAACATAGAAAATGGAGCATTGGTCAATTTTAACATCCAAGAATCGCTTTGGCAATGCCTCTTTGCTCCAACTGCCAGTGATGCATCGTATAAACTGACATTATTCGCTAATCGACTCAATGACAAAGAGTCGCATTGTGTTGCTCAATTCTACTTGCAACAGAACCATAAACCTATGCTCCAAAACTATACTCGCTTTCCGTTAACTTATCAATCATTTCACGAAGAAAAATGTCAATTGTTTGAACCACTTAACGGAATACTAAAACAGGGATCAAAAATACGATTTCACTGTCGAATCCCTGGTGCTGATCAAGTGAATATAACGGTCGACAAACAATGGTTGAAAGATGATACAGCATTGTATATGAACGAGAATAATATATTCCAACGTGAAATTCAAGTGGGACAAAAGGAAGTAACTGTATGGGTAAAATTCGACAAGGAAGCATCGAATTACACAGGATTAATAAAGTATTCAGTCAAATAGTAGCGGCAAATGACAATTGTTAGGTGGCATCATTATATATGTATCATCCTTTTCTCTGCCTTTCTATCATTCAAGGGAGAAAGTGCTGTATCCTGCACCTGCTCAGCGTCTCAGCACTTCAGCGCCTGTTCGGCACCTTCAGCATATTTTAGTATTAGCACCGTCGATACCTTCAGCAGTTTTAAGCACTTCCCCACTATTCTAAATGCTTTTTCAGCATCTTATGGTAAAATTTAGTGCTCCGGTTCTGCTCTTTAAGTTTTACCGTAAAGTGCTGAAAAAAATATTTAGGATGGTGGGGAAGTGCCTCACGGTGCTTTACGTGCTCATACTGAAATACGCTAAAGTTGCCGAGCGGGTGTCGGATAGGTGCTGAGATGCTGGGTACAGCACTTTCCACCTTGCTATGACTGCTGCATGATTGTGTGACGCTATTGGATGTACGTATATTGTATCTATATCTTTTTTCGTTCTGTTATCATACATAGATGTATCTGTTTCAACTAATAGCGTAATAAGAAAATTTCGATAAGAACTGCTTTTTTGTTGAAAATTAGCTGGTAGAATGTAGATCATAATGAGTATGACATTAAAAAAAATGGAACATCAATATAGCTAGCATTATATTTGACTTTCTTGTCCAGATTCCCTACATTAGTCGGATTGCTTCTGAAATCATTTGGATTCAGTGCAGAATTTGATTTTGCATCGAATGATGCCACTGTTGAATGCAGATGCCGATCAAATATACTGTTTTTTGGGGTCTATTTCGAGATATTACCTGTCCGAATTCGATACATTAGTTGGGATTGAGGATGCACTAGTTTCAGTTTAGAATTGGAGGATCAGGTTCAGTCGAACTAGGGCCCCAATCCGACTGAATCTTCCTCTATCTATTCTGAGAAGGTGCTTGAGTCTCATCTGTTTGTCCTACGACGGGGGAGGTAGATATATGGGTCGTCAAGTCCCACGTTATGGGGATGCCTTCAAATCTTCACGTCCTTTATTATAAAGGTACCCTCGTGTCCTGATCTCCTATAATATACAGATGCCCTTAAGTTCACAAGTCCTATTGTAAGAGGTATGGATGTAGCAATACTCATACCAGTCAATACCAATTTCTCAAACTTTTTATGTAGACCACTAGTATAGTTCATTTTGTAAAGCATTATTTTCTGCATCTTTTTAAACTTTTGGCGATTGTATCCAAAGAAAAAAATCTCAAAATATTGCTAAAATGCAAAAAGAAACCATTTTTTCAATTTTTATGATTCTACCTCGGAAAATAATATAGCGTGGCACTTGACATTTTTTACAAGTATGCCAAACGAATTTGATATTTTCAATGTATAAGTTTCGTGACATAATCTATCATTTGCACTAAAAAAATAAAAAAATAATTCTATGGAAGTGGATTCTACTAAGATTTGGGTGATTTTTTAGAAGAACCCCTCATGAAAATACCATAAAAGTGTACTATCCTGATAGCAATAAGCTAGCGGCCCAAACTTTTTCCAGGGTATTCATATGCCATTAAGACTATTATTATTATAAATTGTATCTGATGAAAGGAATGAAAAGACGAAGAAACTTCTTTTGTAAATATTGAGATAAAATGACATAACAGAAAAAGTTGCGCTGAAAGCACAGCGAAAATAAAAAGAAACTTGATAAAGGAAAAAAGTAACATTAATATTTTAATAAACACTATAGATAGAGAGAGCCAGCCATTGAGATTATACACATTGCGCGTTTTTGCTGGTATATGTTGTTTGTTATTGCGGAAAACACAGGAATTATCAATATTTTTTTTCTATGATTTCATTGCATTGAGCGATGTCATTTAAATATTTACACGGTTTTTTTCTTTTGTTATTATTCATAGAAATAGAAAAAAGTTTTCTAAAATAGAAAAAATCATTATCAATGGAAAGAAGGAATACTTATAATCAAGTTTATGTAATGATATTGTTTGCTTTCTTTCGCAAATAACAGGAAAATTTTCATTCACTTCGTATATAAAGTATTCGTTGTGTAAGCTATACATTGTTTTATAAACTTGACAATACAAACTCTTAAAAACACATACATCCAAAGGGTACAATACCAAGTAATTTGCAAATGAGCGAGGTAAGTATACATTACATAATCTATCCTCTTTAATAGCATGCCCCATTTACCAGTCGAAATTTCCAGAGAATGACTGAGGGAAGTGACTTGAAACATTTAAGAACAAAATTTTAACTTGTAGAGTAAAGATTGTCCTATACTGAGAATATTCGACACTCCCATTAGGGTGATGTCGACGTCACAAATAATTAAAATGATTCCAATTTGTCTTCTATGTTCGTTAGAACACATACACCGAATGAGCTCAAACGAGGATCGGAACTGATGAGAAAAAGTTCGGTCAGACTGAATTTACCATAATAGTAAAAGCTACACCAACTAAAATATGATCGAGTTTGGTGAAATATTAGTCAATACAAAGAACTCTATAGTACTAAGACACCGTTATAGTATTTGTCATCTATTGATGAAATTATTTTTCGAGTAAACTTCCATATGATTGAGTTTTAAACAGATGTTGTTATTCGAATTATTGTTGATTTTGATTAGAGAAGTTTGTCAGAAGGACGCTTTGAGGCTAACTTCAGGATAAGTAATTGGTGTCCTGGGAATAATGAGCCTCTCAGTATTTTGAATGTTTTTTCACTATTATTCGTTTGATTGAAACACTTTTTTTTATTAAAAGATAGCGCTTGAAATTCTCTACAAAACCATACATGACTAGGCCGAAAAACTGCTTTAAATATATCTGAAAAGAGATGAAAATCGAAGACATAGAAAAAGCTGTAAAATGTAAAGGATTGAGCGTCATCAATGGTCGCGCTTTGCATTTAGTTTTTCAATTACTTACTTTACTCTATTAGAAAACGAAAATATTCTAAAAGGTGCAGCATGAACAGCCGTACAATTTAGGCGAGATCGGTTGTCTTATAGTTGCGCTCTCGGTTTCAAAACAGACAAATTTTTGAATGATCAGATTTCGTCCATGGGAAAATGATATATTTTTTCGGTATAAGATGAATTTATTCTTTTTCTTATTTCATCTTTGCACAATTGTTCTTCTGTAAATTGTAAAGCTTTTCACGCTGCATCTTGTGGTATATTTCATTTTGTTTTAATGAACACATATCAGGTAATAACTAGATGACACCAAAAAGACTGAATCCCTTTTGTATTAAAAAAAAATTAATTGTGTATGGTCAAAATCTGATCGCTCAAAAATTTTGTCTACTTTGAAAACAAATAGTTCAGCTATAAAATAAGCGGTTTTATGTAAATTGCAGGGCTTTTCACGCTGCATCTTTTATTATATTTTCTTTTTTTAATACAGTAGATTGATAACAAATGGGATCCAAAGCGTGGCCAATAACGATGCTCAATCCTTTACATTTTACAGCTTTTTCTATGTCTTTGATTTTCATCTTTTTCGAATATATTTAAAGCAGTTTTTCGGCCTAGTCATGTATGGTTTTGTAGAGAATTTTAAGCGTTATCTTTTAATAAAAAAGGTATTTTAATCAAAGGAATAATAGTGAAGAAATGTTCAAAATACTAAGAGGCTCATTATTCCTGGGATACCCGTAATATATTAGAGGTACTCTCGGGTTCTCACCTGCTATGTATGGCAGGTACCATTGGAGCCTCAAGTACTTTATGGTAGGGGCACCCTTGGGCCCTCAGGCACTATATATTGGGAGTAGCCTTGGGTTTTCAAGTGCTATATATTGGGGGTTTCTTTGAGTTCTCAACTGCTAGATATTAGGCGTACCCTTCTATCCTCAACTACTATATATTAGAGGCACTCTTGGGTTCTTAAGTGCTATGTATTAGGGGTACCCTTGGGTCCTCAATTACTATATATTGTGGTTACCCTTGCGTCATCAACTGCTGTGTATTAGAGGGTATCCTTGGGTCTTCAAGTACTATATATTACGGGTGTTCTTAGGTCCTGAAGTACTATATTATTGAGGTACTCGTGGGGTCTCAAGTACTATAGATTGAAAGTACTTTTGGGTCCTGAAGTGCTATATATTGGGAGTCTTCTTAGCTCCTCAAGTGCTATATATTCGTGTATCCTCAAGTCCTCAAGTGCTATTATACGAAAATGTCATTGATACCTCAAGTCCTGCTGCATGTAGGTACGTTTAGGTCCTTAAGAACTAATATATAGTAGCATCCTTAGACCTACGATCCATATTTTATGAGGGTACCCGCAGGTCCTCAGGAACTCTTGTATGGAGGAAACTTTGGAGTCCCATATAGTGTTATATGGAGCAGCTGTCAGGTTCTTAAGTATAATTCTATAACGGTGCTCATAGATCACGAGAGAGATACAAGAAGCTATTACTTCCAATCATATTGGTCGTATTGGTAGTATACAATGGAACATCAAAGTAGCCTACTTTGAAAAACTCATCTCGGATCTGAATTCCTATACCCTGCAAACTATGACGAAGCATTATGCGAAAACTCTTGTTTCCGCAAAAAGACCTTCGTGTGACGAAAAATCAAGAACAAAATATCAATGCTTCCAGATGTGAAGTTTTCAATTTTTCGTCAGGTTAGGGCTACTTTTTTTGTGAAATAGTTCCACATTAAGTTTGAAAAACGATTTTCCAGATCGAAGAATTGCAATCTGTCATTAGTTGCTCAAAATTTTCGGATTTCAGGTTTCTTTGCAACTATCAAGAGAGCTAATGCCCAATGATATTCGTAAGGGAACTATTAGCATTGGTACATCCCTCTGGTGACCTATGAGTGCCTTTATATAATAAAAGATGAGAACCTAAAGCTAACTGTATGTAGTCGCTGTTAAGGACTCAGCCTGTACCTTCATCTAGTATGACATGAGAACCTAACGGTATCTCTATACAATAGCTCTCTAGAACCCAAAGATACCTGTGTATCATGTAACTTGAAGACCCAAGAGTGCTCCTAATATATAGCACTTGAGGATCCAAGAGTACCCCTAACATATAGTACTAGAGAACCCAATGGTACCTCTAATATGGCGCTAGGACAATTTGTTGCAGGACAATTCGTCGCAACAATATATATAATCCAATTATAATTTATGATTATTTTTTCATAAACGAATTGACCTATTAACTTATGTTTGAAACACATAATTCCATAGATATGAAAAATTATTAAAAATTTTTATGAAGACAAACTTTGAATTTTGATCTGGAGTAGTACAACAATGGTTTTACACATGTAAAAAGTCAGATTATTTGAATTATGTCGGAAGCAAAAGGTTTCTTATAGAAACAGAAGTAACACTGCATCTTTCTATTAATTCCTATCGTAGCTCAAGACTTATGACACATAGAAAACTACTTCGATAAGACAAGCAGAACATAGTGTTCACTGGCAAAGATTAGTTTTCATACAACAAAAAAACTTTCAATCAAGTCCTTTTATTAAACCTTCTTATTTTATGTGCAAATTGTGTTAGCTTGATTTGACATCTTTAACATTAAACTAATTTGAATTAATCGATGATTTATACAATGGCAGCACTACGTGTGATGATTTCTGAAAACCGACGTTTGTTCATCTCATCGATATTAATCATGAAGTAAAAAATGGACCCGACCTTTTTACCAAGCCACAATTTATTATGAAAGTACAACCGAAATAAGAAATCAAATCCCAGTCATCAGAAATAGTGTCTACATTTTTTATACTCGTTGGATTGTGAGTTTAAAACATAAGTTAATAGGTCAATTCGTTTATGAAAAAATAATCATAAATTATAATTGGATTATATATATTGTTGCGACGAATTGTCCGGCAACGAATTGTCCGTGCGACGAATTGAGTAGCCGGAAGTTCGCCAATAGGAATTTGCCAATCTGGACTCTCGCCATTGGCGAACGTCTACTGATCTTTCGCCAGTGAATGTCAATACTTTCGCCAATTGGCGAAATTCCAATAACATTTCGTCAATATTGGCGAGAGTCCATTGAACTGTCATCTATTTAAATGTAAAATTAATATTGAGTGAAAAGATCACCAACTATCCGTGAAATAATTCATGCACTTGAGTAATTTAATAATGTCATTCAACTTTCACCAATATTGGCGAAAGTCACATGAACTTTCGCCAATATTGGTGAAAGTTCACATGACTTTCGCCAACTAATTGGCAAGGATACATGGATATTCGCCAATTGTCTCTCTGGACATTCGCCAATTGGCGAAAGTTCACTGGATTTTCGCTAATATACCCACCTGATTTTCGCCAGTAACTGACGAAAGTCTTATTGGCGAAGAGCGGGAATCCCCAAAGTTTTGGAATGGCAATATATATGGTGCGCAAACCAGAGATGGGCAAGTCAAGTCGGATGTTTTTTGCAGTTTTAATGCATATTACATTCGCATTAAGTAAAGCTATCCCTTGTTCTTATATAAAAAATCTTTCCTTCTTCTTTTTATAGCTGCCGTATAGAAAAATGCTTATTTTCTTGTCAGGCTATATTTGATTTTTGCACATAAAATAAGGTCTCAAACAAGCTAAACAAATAAACAATGAACTAAGAAATATGATTAATGTTACTACGTAGAAACATTAATCACATGTTTTAATTCATTGTTTATTCGTCTAGTATGTTGGGTCCAAAAAAAAACTATCTGACATCGACATTCGCAGGTATATAATCAATTATACTGCTGAGGACTACATAAGGCCAGAATATCAAGAGAGAGATTACAAATGTTAATTACGTTAAAATGTAATCAAAGACTTATGAAAGTTTATTTCAATTAATTAATACGTAACTAAATTGTGAAACTTAAAAAAATTCAAGTCAATGATTTGAGATTTGACATGGAAACATCTTTTTTCAAGGAATGACTTAAATTGACTGGACTCTCTTTGACAAGTGACTTGACTTGAGTCAAAATATGGCTGACTTGCTCATCTCTGGCGCACACATTTTTGCACGTTACTATATTTTCATTCTAATATTTTTCAAACTAGACAGAAGAAGCAACATGCCACGTGAACTCTATATTGCCAAGAGTATGACGGAACTCGACAGCTCAACCGCCGTACCGGTGAAGATTGAAGGAGTTCCCATCGGGCAGTTTGTATTGGAAGAGACTTGCCCTGCGGTGTGCGCGATCATGGATAATTTGTGGACTGCAGCTCAAGAGGCTATCATCAAGGAAAACGAAAAACAGGCTTATGTTTGTGTTACACGTCTTCTCTATTGTTATGATGCGATAAAGAAAAACAATGATTATGCAAAAAACGGTGTAAGTTGCCGGTCTTTATTGTGAGTATTGAAGAGGATTATTTATAAATGTTCTCATGAGCTTGAGAATGAAGATGAAACTGTGGCTAGAAGGAGCGACAGTCGAAAAATATAATTTATCAGGGTAGCGACTAAAATGAGTAAAAGAGTTCGCGTACTTTATTGAAAAGAAATGATAAAATATACCTAAATGTTCATGCTAATATTTTTGATCTCAGAAGCGATGGATAGAAGATGAATTTAAAATGCTGCTTGAACGGTGGAATGAGATTGTTTATCGCCTCTCGATTTCGCTTAGAGATCGGTGAGTTGTATACGTGCTTTCATTTCCCCTTCATATAGCCTTCCTATTGTTCGTCTTCTCCTAGTTATGATCTTCGATACCCGAAATAATGTCAATGCGGGAAACAAAACTCAATGCTTAATTGAAAAAGAAATTTGATAGTTTTCTATACGACAATTTTGTTTCTGACACTTTCTTTCAACTCTCAGTAAAGGCAACGTAATAACCTAACTTACAAGAATAACTAACGGCCTGAGGCCGTTTGAAGTCCATTTGATTCAGCTATGAAGTGAAAGTGGCTTCATATGATCATCGTGATGCTAACAGAGTACATAGATACTACTAGCTCCTACACTTTTCGGCTTGATTAGGCAAGATTTTGCTTTTATTTGGTACCCAGCTGAATAGGCTCTACTGCAACTTGAATATCATGGAAAAGACGGACAAAATTAGATTCGCCCTTTCTTAAGGGACTCAGCAGGATGTACATGTGAGTCAAGTTCCCATGGCCTATTTCGATTCTTGTCATGGGCGGGCCAGGGGGGGGGGTGCGAGAGGGAGCAATTGCCCCCCCGTAAAAAAAATTTTTGGCTGGAACTCTAAGAAAAACGTCATGAAAACAAGCGTTTTTCAGCAAAAAAAGTGCTTATTGCCCCTCCTGAAATTATGGTCCGGCCCGCCAATGACTCTTGTTGGAAGTCCCATCCGATGGTTTTCATCTGTAGTTCAAGGGTAATAGTGTGATGGTGTGTAAGAGTCACACTATGATTGGAACTTCGAACTTGTTTAAGGGCATTAGCTGACAGTTTGAGTTATCTAATTTCGCGAAATGATCTGAAGATCATAAGGAACATATGGATAAACATGTAAGACACTGTTGAGGCCGACTGGACAGTATCCTTTTTGAGGGTGACCAAGTTATGTTAGGCAAGTAATCATGTAATTTAGCTGGTAATACGTTAAGGGGTATTACTTAGTAGATTTATATATTCTTTTCCATAGTTGATGGATATATTTTTAAACGATACAAGTTATCGTTCACGTGTATCGTGGATGATACGATTGCTAAATCACTTCGATTCTTTGTTGAGCCGTACTTTAACTAATGTATCATCTGCTTCATGATAAATAAGCACACTGAAAAAAATCCATATAATGATCTATTCTTGTCCTGTCAAATTTTACGAATAAACTTCTGAAGGATTTATACTAGTGTGATGAATCCTTTAAAGGTTTATTGGTCACTGGATTTATCAGACGAAGGGTATATGAAAGTTCAACGGGTACATGAAAGTTACAGAAAAGTTTTTTAGCATAGTATTTTAAGGTAGGCGTATGTTCTTAAATGGTTAACAATGGATTATTGTACGATTTCGAGATATGTATATGTCACCATACGGTTATGGATTTCTCATTTTACTTTTCCTTTAAAAGAGTTTGTCATTCTCGTGATTACGATTGATCCTTCTTCCTTTCGTTCATGAGTATATTATTCTACTGGTATGGGTTGATTCTTCCTCTTAATGAATCATACGGTTTATTATTGTACGGGTAAGATTGATTTTTCTATCGTTCACTTCGTAGGGTTTACCATTGGCTGGATAAGGGTTGATCCTTCTGCTTTTTCTTTTAAACAGTTTACCAATCTCCAAATAATGGTTGATCGTTCTTTCCTTTCCTTCAAAGGGTTTATCGTTGTACGGATACGAGTGAATCTCCGTTCCCGTTTCTTCGAAGGGTTTATTATTGTACAAATAAAGGTTGATCTATCTCTTCATTCGTTCAAAGAGTTTATCATTGTGCGGGTAAGGGTTGATCTTCCTCCTTTGTCTCTTGAACAATTTACCAGTCTCCACATAAAGATTGATCTTTCTCTCCTTTCGTTCAAAGGGATTATTATTGTACGCTGTTAGTTTGGCAGTGAGAGCTTTCATTTGATGCTAAAATATCAGGTCTAGCTTGGTTACAATACAAGTACCTCCATTATCAGAAATGAACAAAAAGAAGGAGATAAAATAAAATAAAAAAATGAAAATATCATTGAAATATTTATATCTTTGTTCAAGTATAGGTGACAAAGAAAAAGATGGAACAAGATATTGAAAATATATATGTACTTCTGACGATTTTAAAACTGAAATATTCTTGGGATCACATCATTTACGTTAAATAGCACTTAAAGTTTTGCAAATATTCAAGATATATGTTTGTTTTCAAATATAAATATATTCATTAAAACAAATTTTGATTATGTATGAAAAAATAAAGGAATTTGTTTTTTGGTCAGTATAACAGTTGAAATGATCAGTAGTAAGGATAACTCTAAAGTTAGTCAATTTATTGAATGATCAGTAATTTATTTGAATTGTCAGATAATAACTAGTTGATGTCATAAATTAAGCAAAAGATCAGTAAATCCAATTTTTCGACAGTCGATTATATGAAAACGTCAATATAAAAATTTAAATAATATAACAAGACCTGACTCGATTTGTATTATAAATTATTCTAT
>JAJEKB010020796.1:38794-61738 GCA_022393335.1 Macrotrachela quadricornifera | reverse complement strand
TAGACATATTAGATTGATTTAGTCTGGTCTAAAAATTAATAAAAATTGACTGGTTCATTAGATCATTTACTACTGACTAAAGGAAGAAGCTTCAAAGATCAGTTGTTTTTATATTTTTCGCTAAGATTTTATTAATTTTTAACAAGAAATATTATGTTGTAGTCGCTTATATCTGTAAGTTTACTTGAAGATAAGTATGCAATTTTTTTTCTCATGAGAAAAACAGGTTAGATATCTAAGGTTAGATTACCAAACTACAAATCTTGAAATATTTTTTCTGGACTTAACAGAACTAAAATTAAAATTTCTCTTTAATTGATAATTCAATTTTAAATTCTCCTCAAGATTGATCTGATGTTTTTTTGACTTAAATTCATTTCATGATAGTTCTAATGTATTACTCCGAGGAGTATAAAAAGAATAAGAAAAAAAGATATTTTTAACTCTAACTAGGAGATGACATAACCTACTTAATACTACTATATATACCCAGTTTTTTTTGCTTTAATTCCGGTGAGTTTATAGCAAATATATGATTCTCAAAGATCATCTGTAGACTATGGGACTTGCTATACACCATAGATCTTCGATTTATTCATACAAACAACAAAATTCATAAATTAAATTAGAAATATCGATAAAAACACAGATTATTCGTAAAATGCTAATTTGCACCTAAAAAGCACTCTATCTTTCCATTAGAAATCCTATTTTTATCATTTTAACATATTTCCTTTTTTAACTTAATGGTGATATTAAAGGTTGAAAGGTTGTTTTTTTTTATAACCAACATGGCATTTAGAACGAACACACTTTTTACACATATCTCTGAGAAATCTCTAAAGGAAAATAAAAACATTTAGTTATTTTTAATACTATTGAACGATAAATATCGAAAATGAGACTAATTTCTAATTGAAACTTCTTCCTTCAATGCTATTAAATTTTTTGTTTATGTGAAAAAATTATCTTGAAGAGATGAGATTGGAAAAACAAGTCTGATGAGCTGATTTATGATTTTTTAATCTTTAATTTTTTACGAATTTCTTTTTTTAAATAAATTTTACTTTTTATCAATATGTTTGTGTCTTTTTGATGCTGAATTTCGTCTATGATAATAATATGTCCATTCATTTAATTTTGGACCAACAGTTTGTGCCCATTGTTGACATGTAAAATGATATTCATTATCTATTGCAAATGATGATGCAGTCGTATAATCAAGTAAATAAATAGCATTATCAAAACGAAATGATTTTATAGCTAAAATTAAAGGTGTATACCCTAATTCTGTTTTACAATCAATTGGAAAATCCATTGTTTTTATTTCATGAATTATATCTGCAAGAATTGATGTTTGTGATGATGCTGCTGCATGATGTAAAGTTGAATAACTTTCATTATCAGTATGATTCCAATCAATGGATTTTGTTCGTAAAAAAAGAGGAATAAGTTTTGAACGATTAAGTAAACATGCATACATCATTGGTGTTTGTTGATGAAAATCAGTTGCATTTATATCAGCATTATCTTGAAGAAGAAGACGAGCTACTCGATAACCATAATTTTCTTGATCAGAAAGTACAGCTAAATGAAGTGGTGTTCGACCAAAACTATCTTTTTCATTTACATTACATCCAATTCGATTAATAAGTAAATTTAATTGAGACAAACGTCCATCTAAAATCACTTGATGAATAGACGCCATATATAAATGTAGACAAATAAACACCCTGGTGGCAACAATGTACAGCTGATTCGTGGTCTATATGACTTTTTCTGTGTTTAAAAAATAACAATACATATATAGGATTAATTTAATGGAGTCAAACAAAGAATTATCAACAACAAATTAAAGTTTATTTATTTTTTATTTCAAGACAAAATTACATCGCCACCATACATATATTTATTGACATATGATATCGATCATTAACTTCTGATATATGACTCTTCCCTTACATCTAGATCAATAAGCAATTATTAGCTCAGTTTGTCCTTTGCATGTACACATATGTTTAAATCGATATATTGATAGAAACCGAGAACAATAAAAATAACACTTTCTCTATTAAAATTTATGTTCTATTATAGATATGATCCCCCTCTCTCTCTATATATATCATATGCTGATTTGATTCTAGTTGTTGGCATTTTTTTTATTCATATTTCTTGAGGCATCTTTTTTAACTTCTCACTTTTAGACACGAACATCTTCCCTTTTTTGTTGGAAGAAAAAAAAGAAACATTGCATGTGCTTTTTCTTTCTTCCTTTCTTTTGATGCAAACACAATGTTCGTTATAATAACAGCGTTAGCATTGATTACTGTCATATGTGTTATTTCATTTTTGCAATTAAAAAAAAAAAGTTCGACAGACTGAAGAACAATTTTCTTTTCTTTTTTCTTTTTTTCTCTTGTGCTATTAAACAAGGCAATACTTAAGCAACAACAACAACAACGATCTCTGCATGACAAGAGACATAAATTTCATCTAGTGTTTCTTAAAAATGTAACATTTTCGTATTATTTTTTTGTTTCATCATGTTTACACTTTTACCATCATTGTATCTTATTGGTGTTCGTTGTTTTCAACATTGGAATAATTCTTATTATAATGAACCAAATAAAAAAGAATTAATTGAAATTAATAATAATAATAATAATAATAAAACTAATAATCCAATAACTTCTGTTCAACAAGACACATCATCTTCAAATATAAAAGTTAAATCTCGTAAAAAAAAACCTCATTATCGACGACGTACAATATCGTTAAGTGGACTTACTCAAGATGATATTGCCTATTTAAAGAAACGAACAGGACTTACTGAAGAAGACATACTTTTATGGTATAGAGAATTTCTTGTATGTATACAATTTTTAATTAATTATATAAAAATGTTAAACTATTTTTTTTGTTATTAGAATGATTGTCCAGATGGAAAACTTGCAAAAGATAAATTTATTAATATTTATCAACAATTTTATAAAAGAGGTCATGTTAATAAATTTTGTGAACATGCATTTCAATTATTTGATAAAGATCGTTCAGGATTTATGGGTAAAATTTTCTTAAATAATTAAAAAAAATAAAAAAAAATATTTCTTTAATAGATTTTATGGAATTTCTTCTTGCTGTTAGTTTAACATCAACAAATGATCCAGTACGAAAAATTGACCTATTCTTTGCTATGTATGATATTGATCATAATGGTCTTATTGATGAAAATGAAATGAGATCTTTTGTTGAAGTATGTCTTTATTCATTGTAAATAATCTTATTATTCAAAAGAAATTTTTTTTATTTTCTCTTTTAGTCAATATATGAATTATTAGGTATTGATATAAGTGATCCATCAAGAATTGATACAAAAGTTCATAATATATTTTCTAAAGCTGAATGTGATCAATCAGGTAATTTAACAAAAGATCAATTTGCAACTGCTTGCCAAAATGATCGATATATACGGAAACTTTTAATACCAAATACAAAATTATCTAATAATTAAGAAAAATAATTTCTTTTTTTTTTTAACATATATATTTTATATATGGATCATATTAATTAAAGTAATTTATATTATCCAATTATATAATAAATATAAGGATATATTAATACTAGTCAAGAGAGACATTTGATCTCTTGTTTTTCATTTCATGAAATTATAATATTAACTTCTATCATATTTTTAATATTTTTCTTTGATTTGTGTTTAAATCTGTATGTAGATGATGTTGACTAACCCACTTCTAATAAAATTTAAACAAGTAGCAAAAAGAAAATCAAAATTGTTTTTTTTTAAATTTCAAGTTTTTCGTTTGAAAACGAGATATTCTCAAAAGAATTTAAAGTAATTTTGCATGTTACCTTTGAAACCTGATAAGTTCATTCACTCAAAGATTAAATTTTTTTCTTTTTAATGTTTATTCAAGATATTCTTCACACTCTTCTTTTCAATTTCTTTTTTCAATCATACACATTGTTTGAATGATGCATCTAATCTTAAATTTTAATTTATATTTTGAAGAAAATAGAAGAATTGAAATTCTATTAAAATAAATTTATATAATATAATAGGATCTACTCTTCAATTCACATTTGATACAAACATTAAATGTCAGATGTTTTACTGAAAAATTCACTCATGTGTACGTTATTATGCTAACAATTTGCTGTTACGTATAGTACCTGGTTGAAACTATTCATAAAGGATCTTCAGAAAAAAAGGAGAAGGAAAATACGTAACACTAAATAGAAGGACTCAATAGATTGCGATAGTTTCAAAAATTATTCAAAACTGTTTAAGCATTCTATAGATGCAAAAATTTTGACGCTTTAGTTTTTGAAATTAAAGATGTCTTATACTCTATTGTGTAATCGGTTGATTCTCGGCAATACACATATTTATATATCTAATTTTTCGCTTGAGTTTTGTTTCATCTATTCAGAAACATCGCAATCAAAACTGGCTCAAAGAATATATATATGGTTTACACATCTCATAATATTCAATGTGATATTGTCTCTGTATGTGTTGTTGATTGCTTTTAAAAATCATCTTACAAAGATTCGAAAAATTTTCCATTCATTTTACAATTTAACAGTTTGAACTTAGTTTTTAATTTCAGTTTTTTTTTAAATCATTAATTGTAACAAAACGCACAATCTCTATCTACATCTTTTCCTTTGTTTGACCTTGTCACCCTTATATTCTCTCGTGATCGCTACGGTTGAGTGCTGTTCATTATCTTTCTTTTCTATATAACTATATGTTCTTTGTGTAAACGAAACAACTTATTGTGTGACGAAACTGAATAAAGCAAGTGTCATTATCTCATAGATATATCTCTGTTCAAGGTTCATTGCACTGATGAAACACGAATGAACGTCCTACATGAATAGATCCTTCCTTGAATTAACATCCGTCAATTAGTTATAAAGTATTCAAACAATGACAGGAGGAGATAGTCTATTTAAACATAAAAAGAAATAAAGCATAATGATAAACTTATTTTTCATAGTTCATTTTTACTCTTTTAAATTCTTAATAGAAAAAATATTAATATATATATATATTATTTAAAACAAATGCAAATAAATGAATGTTTTATCGAATAAATGTATATATTTTTTTTATCTTGTTTTTATATTAGTATACTTATAAGAACAAAGAAAAAGACAAAAAAAAAGAAGAAGAAAAGAAATAAAGTATAATAAGGAATACATTAAATCAATATATAAAGTTAATTCACGAAGCTGTTGGTGCAAGCAATCGTCTTAAATGATCATCTTGTAAACAACCAGTAATAAATTCTTCTTTAGATAATTTTCCATCACCATTTTCATCCATTTTTTGAAATATTTGATCAACTTTTGATTCTGGTCCATTTGAACTTGATCTTTCTTCACCAAGTAGATCAAAAATAGCCTTAAGAAAAACAAAAAAAAAAAAAGATTAAAATCAAAAAATTTTTTCTTATAATTTTTAAAATTAAATTCTTACATCCATGATTTTCTTCATTTCTTTTTTATCAATAAAACCATTACGATCAATATCTAATTAATAATAAAAATATAAAATAGTCGATATTCTAAACATAAATATATTAAAATATATAAACATACCATACATTGAAAATGCCCATTCTAATTTTTTCTTTGGTTCTTGTTGTGCAGTTATTGAAATTGCAATTAAAAATTCACGAAAATCTAAATACAAAAAATTTTTTAAATGATATATATTTGTATAAGAAAATTATTTTCTATACCAATATGACCAGAATTATCACTGTCAAATGTACGAAAAACATATTCACAAAATTTTTCAGCTTTTCCACTTGGATAAAATTGTTTATAAACATCGACAAATTTTTTTTTATTTAATTTTCCAGTTGGACAATCTTTCTATAAAATCAAAAAAAAGAATAAAATTTATTCTAATATATATCTCGATCGTTTTAGTCTCATTTTTTATATAAAAATCATTATATTCAATACGATTAGTCTTTTTTTTTTATATTTATAGTAAAGAGCAATTGTGATATATCACTTGACAAAAGATGATTTTGATCGAAAGACATCATCAATTCAGTTCAGAATCATTTCTTTTCTTTTATGATGTACTCATATCTAATGAAACTAGAATGTTTTAATATAATCATGTATATTAAATATTATTAGATACGATAGATAATTTCTTTATTGTTTAGACTTACCAAGAAACCTTCATGCCATTGACGTACTTGTGCTGGTGTAAAACCAGATATAGATGATAATTCACCAATATTTTCATCTGTAAGTGACTTCCCTAATTTAAGTCGTTGTCCACTATTACTATTACCCATTATTGAAAATTTTTATTGAAAAAATCAAACTTCAAAATCGAATCTATAAAAAATGTATAGATATAAGTAAATGATTATTCTCGGAGATAGTTGACAATGTTTTCTTTAGCATTCTCATATAACAAATGAAAGACGAATGAGTCCTAAAAAAAAACGAGAAAAATAAAGAAAAAAAAAGAAAAAAGAGAATGATAAAGAAAAGGATATAAAATATAGAGAGAAAAAAAGAAACGAGACAAGAAAAATACTACTTCAAGTCTTTTCTCATATATCATCGTCTTTCGTTGACTACTAATTGTACATAAATGCAATCGTGTCGAAATAATTAGTTAGTTCGGATTTGTATTTGTTCGATAATCAAAGAGATTAAGTAAAAAAATACCGATGATAGATAATAAAGCTTTTTTGTATATATGAATAGAAGTAAAAGAAAGCAATCATAGACGAACTAAATAGAAATTATAACTATCAAGCTGTTTGGAGAAGAATACTTTTCATAAATATATTAACAATACAGTATAACTAAGCACGAATAGATACATATTTTTTCTTTCAGAGTACATTTTTTATAACTACCTCAATATTTGATAATAACCAAGACGAATGAAGAAAAAAATATTTAGAAAGAAAACGAGTATAGAACAATAGCTACACTTTGATTGGTCTCCGTGT
The DNA here is from genome assembly GCA_022393335.1 of Macrotrachela quadricornifera. Taxonomy (NCBI): domain Eukaryota; kingdom Metazoa; phylum Rotifera; class Eurotatoria; order Philodinida; family Philodinidae; genus Macrotrachela; species Macrotrachela quadricornifera. The sequence goes on along the minus strand of JAJEKB010020796.1, from coordinate 54,719 downwards.
TACGATTCACTTCATTGATTCTCATTTATCATCCTCACTTTTTAGACCAATATACGCACACAATATATTTCATCAAGAAAAAAAAAAAGAAAAATAAAACGATCTTATTATTATTACCCATTATGTGATGTCAAGTAATCAGCTGTGTTATAAAGCATCAATAGATACATATTTAAACATTAGTTTTATTAGGATTAATATAAAAATATGATGCCATAATTTATAACTTAATCTGAATAATATATGCATTATTTGCAATAAAATAAAAAAAATATTAAAAATTATTATTTATTACTTTAACTTAGATAGAAAAAAAATAACGGATAAATGATTCAATAAACTCAAAAGTAGTTTAAAATTAATTTTACTATACATATAATAATTTGATATATATCAAGAAAAAAAAATTATGACTGTAATATGATGAAAAATAAAGACTAACACAAATATCAATAACATGTTTACTTAATAGTATCTAACGTGCGTTTTCTTCCGTTTTTTTTTGTAACTACGAATAAATATGACGTGTTCTTATCGCGCATTTAATATCAATCATATTATTAATGAAAAGGATTTCGATATGCATAATAGTGAGTAGTCGATACATTTATATTGTGACCTTATTCTAAAAATAATAAAACCTGATATTTTTTTTTAATTTAAAAAAGAAACAAGACAATGATATGTATAATTGTGTCTCTAGTGTATATTTGCTAACTTAAAATTAGTATTCAGATCGAATCTTCTGTTCATTTGTATGTCAATATTCCTATTATTTCTTTTTGTTTTGCTCAATAACAATAAACTATTAGTACAAAAAGGATTTATTCGAGCGGATAACTTACTAAAGATATGATAGAATTTAGAAAAGCATTATTGACTATGATAAATTTAAAGTGAATTAAATATGAAAAGCTTTTTTTATTCTTATAGGCTTATTTTAGAAGGACAATACTCGTTTTTATCGATTGCATCGATCTGAAAATAATCAACACATGATGAATGTCATTTTTATAATATGGATATGGCCAGTCGTGTTGATACTCCATTTTAATATAGTCCTATTGTAAAGATAAAACGTACTATTGTCCGGATCAGAGAAGAGTAGATCCTTGCTAATCTTAGATTGGCCTAAATAACATCATGTTTCATCCTTACAATAGTAGAAAAAAATCTACTAACTCATACAATAAGCTAGTAGCTTTTCTCTACTATTGTAAGGATAAAACATGATGTTATTCGGTCCAATCTAGGATTAGCAAGAATCCTCTCTTCTATGATCCGGACAATAGTACGTTTTATCCTTACAATAGGACTGTATTAAAATGGGGTATCAACATAACTGGCCATCCCCATATACATTATTATTAATAGAATCTATCATATCATTGATTCTAAACGAAAATTTTAATGATTTTTTTAAATTGATAATAATATGCGTATTTATTAAATATTTGTGTATGAAATATTGTTTACTAGTAAAAGATGAAGATATATATTGAACGATTTTTATTTAAAATGACAATTCTTAATTGAATCTTTCGAACAATATTTCACAGCGATTTGTTTTAATTGCTTCAATTACTTGAATCATTTTGACCTTTAATAGTCGTGTAATAAATATTTATTTTCACATATATGTATATATTATATAGAGAAATCGAATGATATTGAGTTCAGTGATCATGGAAATTATGAGACCGGTCCGTCCCTTTCAAGTTATTAATCATTAAATATATCAATCAGTCTCTCTTTTTTTCCTGGAAATTAAATAAAAGAAACTTTGGAACACGTTAAGACGATTTTGTTGATCAATTATTGGGTCATTGAAAACAATAATTTCAAAATAATTATCCAACAATTGTTAATATCATAGTAGAACTATACATTTTATTGTAAATTTTGCATTTTAATAATGTACATATAGTTTTTTAAAAATGAGTAAATCATTTAAAGATTATTGAAAAATATATTAAAACCTACATATCATTGATACTTTACATAATTATTGTTCAGTCAAGTTTACATTAAGTTTTAGATCTAACAGAAAATCTCTAGAATACTATGGCTTATATTTATATCATAATTAGACATTAATTTTATCTAAAAAGAATGCTTCATAAAACATTAATTAAAAGTTTTGGAAATCACAACATATGTCAGGTTCATAGATCGAAATGGAATCAAATAAAAATGTTTATATTCAATCTATTCTCTGATCTTCACAAATCGATGCAAGAAGAAAAAAGGCAAATGTAATTGTAAAAAAAAAACAAAAGGAATGAATAAATATTCATTTACATTGATTGTATGTGGATCACGTGATATTTGACATAACAGCAGAATAGTAATTCATTTCTTTAAATTTCAGTTTTTAACGATGAATTGTAATAGTCGTGACAAATACCAGTAAAAGTATTTTATACTAAAAGACTATTTTTAAAGAAGTTTGAAGTCCCATATATAACGATAAAATTCAGACTAATTATGTTAACATAGTAATGTTAGACACAATTGATAATTGAATAATGAAGTTAGTCATGTAAAAAAAGAAGAATAGCAGTTTACACACAATGGGCAACATCTTATAATCGTTGTCAATAGTAATTTTAAGTGTGAACATATAATTAAATGACACAGGCGTATAATACAATATAGACATTTTTTATTTTATTCAACTTTTATGAACCTCATGTTTATATATATATAGATATATATTCTTAATAATCTGTTAGAGCAATAATCCTAAAAATAAATTGAAGCTTATAATAATATGTATGTCAGTGATGGAATCGGTTCGGTTTGAGATAAGGAAAATCGATTTTTATATCTATTACTCTTAAATCATAAAGATGAACCAAATCAACTCCTCATAAAGTTAAAAATGTTTTCCATGCATATTTTTCCTAGTGTTTGAGTTTCTTTGTTCTAAAATAAATCTTTTAAGACATATTTTTAGTTTATAGTCTGAATCAATCTATTAATTGAAAGATTTTCTTGAAAAGCATATTCAACTAGAGTAGCATAGCATACTGAAGAAATTATAAAGAAAATATTATATAATTCGCATTCAATGCTATTAATTGTTTATTTACAATCAAAAGCATTAGAGGCAAATATATTTTTTTTGACTAACACGTCGCCTTTTTACGGTATATTGAAATAGATACTTTACTTTTTTTAAGGATTATATCAAGACTAGTGCATCAGAAGACAAAACAACACTCTAAGATTACATTTCTTTATGAACAAGCTCTACAATAATAATTATTCCTTTGAGCCTCCTCGTCTCCTAGAAAAATGTCAAATTTCGTCAAAAAAAAACGAAATTTGAGATAAATGCATAGTTGAATACTATCAAGCCTGAACATTAAGAATAACCATGATTTTGAGGTTTAGTCCTTCAGAAAAATGGATTTTCGCAAAAAAATGTACTGTCGTCACTAAATACCTATTTTTTTCAAAAATTGAAGTAAAAAAAAAAGATTTTGTAGAAAAACTCCTTTTTCCATCAACATGTTTTTTTTTTGAATATAACAGATGACCAGATGGTTTAGTTTATACTCTTCCGATAATTAGTGTCAAAGTTGTAAAAATATTTATATTACTTGAAGTACAGATCATAACAGCGCCAGATTTAACTTTCAATATTCAGGATTGAAGAGACATCGGGAAATAAATATAACTTAGAATCGGACAAAAAGGAAAAATCTCACTTTTTTCAGACTACTATTATTCGAATGTTGTTTTAGATGTGCATGAATCTATGTAAATCGATAAAAGTCTTTAAAAAATACAATCATACAGCCCAACGATTGACGACCTGTTAACTTTTTAAGTTTTCGCAAATCAAAAAATTTAGTTTAAATAAAAACAAATTTGTGAGGCAAGAAGTAAAGTATAAGTTAGATATTTATATTTTCTAAATATCTCAAAACTAGACTATAGGAAACTGCTTCAATCTAATTCATCTGTGACATAAATATATCGAAGGATATTTCAAACAAGTAGCTGGAAGTTAAGATCCTTACTGGGTTATTATAAGTTTTCAGCTTTTTTAATTAGATCGATTCGGTTCGATTCCAAAAAAATGGCACCGAATCCCATCACTAATTTCACTTCTTTCCATGATGTGAGCATTTTCCATTTTGCAGTCATTTTTTTTCTTTCTTCCTGAATTCTGCTTTGTGAGCATTTTTTTTCTACAATTAAGAAAAAACACCTGCAATTAAGAAGACACGATCTTACTCGATGTCGATGTTGTTTCTTTATCAAACAAATAAGTCATTTCTAAAATATTTTTTAGATCAAAACAATTTACCTGTTGTCGTTGTACTTAAATTAGATCAAAATCTTGAATATGAATAAGAAAATGATCGGAAGATATGAACAGAGATAGATGATCAATTCAATCAAATCTCTTATTTGTAATGCTTGAAAGAGTGCTTGCATCTAGTTAAAAAAGAAATCTTTTTGTTTTCGTGTCTATGACAATGAAATCGATCTGATACAGACGGTTTGCATTAGTAATACTGATAGCAACCGCAGTTCCAACACTTCTCTCTAATAAAAGTAGTAGCAACGCTGAGAAGACAAATCTAAATTATTTCGAATGAGAAATAGTCTACGTTGTTTCACTAGAAACAATCGAAAGAAGAGGATTTTTCTTTGTTTTTTAAACTAACTTGTCAATCGATAGAATACTTTCCACAGTAGAAAGATTACTTTGATACAAATCTCTCATTTTCAAATCGATCGTTTTTAACGTCGTCTTCTGTCGAACGAAACGAATCGATAAAAATTCTTCCTATGAAACATTACTACTCAATTCAATGATTCCTTCTATTTTTCTCTCCTCTATTTTCAAATTTTGTTTCTTTCCAAATAAAATCAAAAGAAAAAGCAAATTGTGTTGTTGTTTTACACGTCGAATTGAAAAGCAAAGGATAATGGTATTTCCTTTTGTAAAAATCCATCATTTCCATCTTTGATTATTAATCTACTCATTTTCTCTGAATAGAAATCATATAAAACTTTGTCTTATTACTATAGTTTCTTTTCTATCAAAGAATAAAAACATTTCTTATGTCTTCTAAATCAACTTCAACTCGTCGAAGTGAGCATGTCTTTTATTTTCTTTTTCTGATTCGGTATGATACGATCTCGATGTATTTTTTGTATAGATGAGACAAATAGCGTCTCCAAAACTTTTCTCATTTTTTCAAATTTATTTTTATTTTTGTTAGTCAAACACTTTCATGGAGAGCTGAAAATGAGTGAAAGACAGGAAGCGAGTCTCACAAAAAGCATTTTTAACTGAAGAGAAAAAAATGGCATATCTTCATGAGACATTTTAGTACATCAACTAATTGTTTTCTCGGTGAGAAAAACATTTTCAAGATTGCACATCTAAAAAGACATCCATAGAAACACTTTTTGTTAATTCTTGCGCCTAGAACAAATCATTCGAGTATCATATTCATTATGAAATAGTAGCATCTCTGAGAAATTTCTATCGAATATATTCTTTGAAATAAATCAATTTCTAAGTCTGATTCGATTGAAATATAGAATTTGATCTGAAAGAATATTTATTCAAATAAGATTGATCCTGTTTCATTGTCATCCACTGAAGCATTGTTAGACATTTTCAGAAGAGAATATCTACATTCTTTTAGATATATCCGATTAAAACATTGTTTAAAAAGAAAAGAAAATCGAGATGAATGATATTTATTTTTTTGATCGGAAGTAGAATAAAGGAAATAATTGAAGATTGAAATTAGTTTTGTGTAATTTGTTCATTGATGTTCAGATTGCTTAGATCGATTTGTTCATCTGTTGTTGCTATGAGCTCATGATTTGTTGTATTGATTTGTAGTGTAGATGATTCGTCTTCTTTTGTCAAAGTTTCGTTTTGACAAACACGAAAATATTCTTGAATAAGATGAGAAGCTTTTTCAGAAATTTCTGTATCTGAATGAGTTTGTAGAGATTTGATATGATCTAATCCTAAAAAGAAAATTGAAAAGTTTTTTGATTAAATCGATTAGATCTTTATTCAAACCAAGAGATTCTTCAATCATAGTTGCATATGGATTATGATCATTGTTTTGTTCACATTTTTTTGTCCCTAATTTAAGAAGATATCCCAAAGTATTCAAAACTACTTCAAGAGTTTTTTTTCTCCTTCGAGCTAATAACTGACATAAAGGTCCAATTACATTTTGATCAATGACATATCTAAAATTGATCAAATAGAAAGAATTTGTTTCAGAATACAAACGAAATAGTTTTGAAAAAATACTTGATCTGTTGTGTGTTACCACACGTTATAACATTGTTTACAACCCAAGCAGCTTCTGTTTGTGTGTTCCTTTCAGCATGTGTGAGAAGAGGAATTAATATTGGAAAGATCTCGGCATCAATAACGGACTAAAATTGACATTGATTATCATTAGTTGTAAATGAATTTGTTTTCTTACTTGAATTTGACTTTCAGTTCCACTACAGATATTTGACAAACACCAACAAGTTTCTTTTTGAATTGATTCGAATGGACTTTGAAGTAAGATTAACAATTGAGGAAGAACACCAGCATCAATTACAGCCTAATCAGGAGAGAATAAATTAGAAAAAAAACAAATTTTCTTGCAAATCTCTTTGACTACTTGTGTTTGTGCATCGTTACCAACAAGAATATTACCTACAGAACGTAAAGATGCTTTTCGAACATTTAAAGATCTATGTCTAAAATTGAAAGAAATGATTTTTTTGTTGTAAATGTCAATGAAGTTTTGTTCTTTTAATTACGTTAATAATGGTATAAGTGAAGGTATGACACCACTTTCAATAACAGGTTGAATATTTTCACTTGATAGACATAAATAAGTAATAGCCCATGATGTATCTTTTAATATCTCTGGATCCGTATCTGTCAACAAACTGTTTAGTGCAGGTAGTGCCGATGAAATCTTAACATAACAAATTTCAATAATTAATTGATTTGAAAGAATACTTCAATATTCGATTCTACTTTATCAAAATCAACGGGTGAATTTTTAGGACGACAGAGATTTGATAAACACCATGAAGCGTTTCGTAGAATATCTACATTTGTACTACATGATAAAATACTAAATACAATCAATGAAAATTGTCATTTTTTCTCCATTTATTCGAAGAAGAAAATTAGTTACTCTAATAATGGCTGAAGGATCCCCTTTTCAAGGAGATAATCACGATATTCAGCACTGTCTCCAGCTATATTTCCCAATGTCCAAATAGCCTGAAAAAAGAAGAAGATTTTATTGGTGAGAAATTGGTTTTCTAAGATATCTTTACTTCTGCTTGAATTTCTTCAGTAGAATTGTTTAATAATTGAAGTAAAACTGGTACGACATCAGCATCAATGATATATTTTGTTTGATTGGTATTACCTGCTGATAACGATACGAAAACTTGCACAACTTCATACTACAAATAAGAAGAAATTGTTTTTTTCTTTTTTCATTTTCTTATTTAACAAAGTTATTTTTACTTGAATTTGATTATCTTCAAAGTTTAATAATTGAACAAGACGACGAACTATATCAATTGTGATAACTTGATCAATTAACAGAGTTGATTCTAAGCTAAAAACTAGAAAACAAATTTTGTGACAAATGTCTCAATTATTATTTGAACTTTTAGCTGGAATCTTTCGATACGATAGTACTGCTTGAAGAATTTCATTTGTATCATCACTGAATAAACCATCGACCATTTCTATTCTCGTTACCTAAAAAAACATCACAGAACTAATTTGGATATAAAACCAAAGAAATAAAATATACTGATTTTCAAATCATCTGACGAAAACATTAATAAAGATAGATAGGATCTTTTCTTTGAGATATTCTTAGAGATGTCAAAACGACATGAGAAATGCGTCAAGAGAAATATCTCTTTCGTCAACATGTTTTTCTACTCTTCGAATGTGTTCTGGAAATACAAAATATGTCTAGCAACGAGAAAAAAGGATGATAAAGATGTTCAAAAGTGCTTTTTCTCTCATGACCATACATTAAATACCACCCAGTGAAAAATGTTCCTTGAAAAAAACGCCATAGAACGCATTCATATAAATATGGAACCTTATCTTGTACATGAAGAACGTGTTCTTTACTGTTCCACACTATTATGGAATGCTTTCTTCTCAGTCCAAAACGCGTTCTGTATTTATATAGAAAACTTTCTGAATCGTTCTATAAACCAATAGAATGAGTTTCTGTCCATTCTTTTACAGAACGTGCAGGATAGTGTTCTATCAAAATGAGATCCCATTCTTTGACATTCTCTAGAAGAACACCTAAGAATGGATTCTTTCAACTGATGAACGCATTTCACACAATCTAAAATCATTCTTAGAAGAAAGGAATGCAATCTCCGCTGTTTTCCGAATTGTGGAAATTTTCATTTGGATTTAGTGTCAGTTTTTAACTAAAATTGACAAATTTGGAGTATATTAAGTCAAAAATGACAACAAAAATGGTGGAACTTTGGCAAATTGTACCTAATAAGTGATAAGCCCGATTCTCAAATAACCAGATTTTAAGTAACACTTTGAGCTACGAAAAACTGGAGCACACCATTGGATAGAGCTCGTCGAGTTGTACTAGAAGACATCTCTCAGCGAACCATTTGTTAACTTCACTCCGAGGATTCGTGTCAGAAATGTAAATCTAGGTGGTAACGGTCAAGAAAGCGTTCCAAAATGGAACGGCAAATAACATATTCCACTTTTTACTGGAATGTGTTTTTTGCCGCTCCATTTTGGAACGCATTCCAGTTTTTCTGATACGCTTTTTTTTCTTAAAAAAAGCCAAACTTTTTTTTGGAACGCGTTCTATGTCGTTCTTTTGAAGGAACATTTTTCATTAGGTTGACTTATTCGAAAAATAATAGTGCGCACTATTTTTTGAAACGAACAATATCATTGATAGATGATGAACTTTCTGAACTATTGAAAAACTCTTTCTGATGCATGCAGAGATAGGCTTCCATTTGTTAAAGAAGAATTAAATGAGTCAATTTATTCCTCAGAAGATATCAAGTAAAGAATTAGGTTTACCTGATATCGATGATAAGTTTCAATGATTAGATTCAATCTTTGACACACATTACGAGCTGATATAAGGATTGCCAAGTCATCGAGATGGTCAAGAATCCGATAAACATGTTCGACAGGTAATGTATTCAGAGATAAAGTTATTGCTTCAGCCATTCAGGTTGATGTTTTTTGTGTAAATGACTTCATTGTGGGCGTGTTTTCGTTTTATTGCCATGTGTGTATTCATTTATTGACGACATTTAGTTGAGTAATAACCGTACTTACACAAAAAATTGAAAGAACGTAATGAGAACAAGAGAATAAGAATATGTTGTGAGCGCCACTACCCATGTAAAAAATGAATAGGCAAAAACCAACTTTTTAGTACGTTCAAAAGTTGTATTTTAGCTGAACGAAGTACTTATAAGTGAACCGTTTTAAGTAGTTTTTATATTTTTTGACTGAAAAATACTTTTAAACACAATGAAAAGTGTGAAAAAATAATAAAATCTACCATGAAAAGTGAAAATAATAATAATAATTACTTTATTAATATTACAAATACTTAATAGTGTTTTTCAAAATAAAAAAATATTTACAAGCACTTTTAACATTAATATAGAAAAATAATGTAAATATTATTGCTATTTTTCACTTCTAATGACGAATTTTATTAGCTTTTCACACTTTCCATAGTACTTGAAAGTATTTTTTTAATTAAAAAAGTATGAAAACCACTTAAAAAAGGTTCAGTTATAAGTACTTCGTTTCGCTAAAATGTAACTTTTCAAAGTACTAAAAAGTTGGTTTTTGTCTACTTATTTTTTACATGGATATCTACTGTGTAGTTTTTTATTGCTTACGAGGGAATCTTCCGAGGTGTTAAAAAGCTTTTGACCCCAAATTTTGTCTATACGTAGGGAATATATAGACTAGTAAAATTTTAAGAGGGTATGGACCCTAGTTGAGATTTGGCTGAGATATTGACCGTTTACTATAATTTTCCTATGAGATTCCATTTTCTAAATAAAATCAAAGTTTCGAATTTTGACATGAAACTTTGCCAATATCAAGGCCTCAACTAGAGTAGCTCATTCACAAAGTTTCAGAATTCTTGAACTAAGCACTTTCGCGTTATAACGTTATCAAAATATTCATGCATGCAACAATATTCTTAAAATAGCGTGTTTATACTTACAGACTCATATCTCGAGAATCCTTAGTTCAAGAATTCTGAAATTTTGTGAATGAGCTACTCTAGTTGAAGTCTTGATATTGGCAAAGTTTCATGTCAAAACTCGAAACTTTGATTTTATTTAGAAAATGAGGTCTCATAGGAAAATTATAGTAAACGGTCAATATCTCAGCCAAATCTCAACTAGGACCCATATCCTCTTAAACTTTTACTAGTCTATGTATCCCTTACCTATGGACAAAATTTGAGGTCAAAAGCTTTTTAGTACCTCGGAAGGTTCCCTCGTTAGTTTAATTGTGACTCATTCAATCATACTCTCATCAATATCTAAAAACATCAATTTATCTCGAATAGAGTTAAAAGCTCATTTAAACTATCTTATGGATGAGAATGGGCGAATTTACAGAGACATTCCAAGCTTTTAACGACGATCGGTTCGAATGGAATTTAATCAATTCATTATTAGGTACATTCAGAATAAACATAAACTGTACTGCAAACTATAGACACTTGAACTATTTAATTTATGTTGTTGTGTTTTCTGTGCCATAAAAAACTTGCATTTCCTTCGATTCTTATAAAAGTGAATGTCATTTGATTTTTCAATAAATCTACAATGATAAATATGTTGAATGGTTATTCAAGAAGAATGATATATCGAGATCAACTTGTTCAATATTGAAATCATTTGCATATGAGTAGATAACACTTTGATGAAAAGTCCTTTTTATTGAAGTATTTCATTCGTAACATTCTATGAATCCTACGGTGTCTTTCTTGATATTAAATAAAATCTTGTTTCCATTCGAACGTACAGTAAAATCTCTCTAAATTGAATACCAACGGGTCTTTTAATAAAGTGTTCATTAAAGGAGGTTTCACATTAACTCTTACACGCTTTTTGTGGGTCCGCATAGATTCACAGTGATGTTTTTCGATCTTTTTGAGATGAATATTTATACATTTTGGGGTGACTCTTTTTCTAATTGTTAGTCTACCAAAAATGCATCGAAGTCTGATAAAATTCCATAAATAGAGCCTAAAAATAAGAGAGAAAATGGTGGATTCACATAGATCCTGTGGCAGCTTTTGTATTACACGAGTAATTAGTAATTTGTGGTTGCTGTCATTAATCGTCGCAGATAGTTATAAGCATAACGATGATCCATTGATCACTATGACTTTTCAATTTCTAATGAAAATGTCTATAGATTAAAGCTGAAAAGAATTCGAGAAACTCTTGCTTTCGAAAGTAATGATGAATTGATGAAAAGAGTTTTACAGAATAAAGAATAAAAATTTGATTTACATTTTCCCCCTTCTGAATCTAGTATATATAGCCATAATAAAAATCACAAATCATCGATATTCAGTATGAAAAGGGCATGAATCTCAAGTATTCTATATTTATCTATATATGGGTCCAATCGAACCCACAAGCCATCCTTGATATGAAAGAATGAGGACAATGTGCGAGGTTTAAGCGAAGTTTTGTAAGCATACAGTGCACTGTTCATATAGACAAATTATAACTATATAACATTTATATTAAAATGTATTATAGCTAACGTCAAATTTTTAAAAAAAGTAAAAAGAATATTGTGTATTTATAGTTACGAGACATCTGTTAATTCAAACAAAAGGTAGTAAACAAGGATTTTTATTTATTATTTAAGTCACTTTTCAGCAACTGTATATTCCGAAGTATTCTCTTCAATTTCACAAATTGCACTTTTTCAGATAAATTTAATGTGCGTTTTGCGTCTATTTTATAATCTAAGATAGAATTATGCGTTACTCTCTTACATAGAATCAATTAAGTCATCCCGAGCTCAATAGTCAATTTCAACCCGAGTGTCTGATTAAAACATTGGAAACATTACATCGTTTTATAACCTAAACAATACTAAATTTGGATTATTCTGATTCTGTATTGAGATTAAGAAAAATTACCATATATAGTTTTGTAGAGCAACTCTAGCTCTATCAATTGATTTTGAGCGTATATTTGATGGATATCTCAGGTCGATCTACTCTAGTCTACTAGGAATAAGGTTTTATAGACTGTAATATTTTGAATTATTCTATGGTACATCAAAATCTAATTTTCTATCGGGTCAGATTCGAAATCTGTTCATCATCATATTTTTCAATATTTCCAAATCTTGTTTTTTTCACAGAAGATCTCTAAAGTGTCAAAGTATTTTGCTACTTTTATTTTGAACACGATACTTGTCTATTCAATCCTCGATAGTTTATCATTTGAACCAGGCTGAAATGAATTACATAGGTCTGCTTAATATGGTTTTAGCAAATGTGAAACGTAGTCTTTACATTACATAAATTATTGGCACATATCGTGGAAAAATTTCTCTGTTGCACATACTGTCTTTTGATTCTTTTTCGCAAAAATAAATAATATGTTTGCTCAAGGTAGATTGGAATGGATGCCTTAACCAATAAAAGAGAACGAAAACATATTATATATGGTATAAGTTGGTGTAGAGACGAGCAGTAGCTAGATAAATTTATACGGTAAGTAAAAAAGACAAATTTACTGACTGACAAAAGCATTAAGATTCTTTACGTGAAGACGAAATTAATTTTTGTAGTCGATTTTGATAGACACATAATAGTGGTAGTACAAATAGTTCGGATAGTGTCACCATCACTGTATTGGTATTATAGCCGGCTGTGATTAACCCCCATAAACGTCCCAGCCCGCCAATAAATATAAGTAATGTAACATGACGTAAATTACTACCATCATGTTCAATATTAGGCAAGCTGCGCAATAGCAATATTCCCATGGCAAGAGGAAGACCTGACAAGTAACGAAAATGGCTGTCCAACGGTATAGTGCAACGAATACCCTTTTCGAGCATTGCAGGACCTTTAAGAATTCCTGATATACCATTAGCAAGTGGAACAAGTGCAGTGAGACCAACAGCTACTTTTAGGCCAAGACGTTGAAATATAGTTGCCATTGTATTTATCTAGTATATGCTACAACAAGTGTATTGTGAAGAATGAATGTAACAACAATATATCTTATCATTAACGATTTCTATTGGCCGTTACAAGAAAGCCATAAGTAATGTAATTCAGACTCAATCTAACAGTTCACACAAAAACGTTAGATGACACTCATTGTAAGGAATATCTTTTGATTAAAACACGATAGAGACATGAATCACAACAAATCAAAGAATGATTGGCATGCCATCATGGAGGCAAATATATTTTTGCCAATGGAAAATATTGTCGATGTGATTAAAGTCACATCAAAGGTGTTTTCAAGTGTGCGGTCAAGTTTTTCTGTTAGTTTTAATCATTGAAGGATAGATGTGACTCAGAAAATTAAGGCAAAGCATATGTGAAACATGAATAATTTTGCTGATACCATTGTATAAAAGTATTACATGTTCGGATCAAGCATATTAGTTAATTGAGAGAGTGATAAAAGAAGATGTGGACTGTAAGTTGCAATTCTTTTAAAAAACTCTAAAAAATGATCTTCAGATTCTTCAACTATAAAAATTGCATTAAAGATACGAATAATTTTTCTACAATGAACTCCAATATAAGACAGTTTTTGTTACAGTGAGAGATCAATGAACTTCTTGTATTATTTCATTACAGAGATATAGTTCATGTCAAAAACCGTATATATTATACATGAATATGATGCTTTTTGACTTTTCAAAAATAAAATGAAATCAATTTGAACCAAAACTCATATTTAAAAAGATAATTGAAGTTAGTCAATATCGGACGAAAGTGCTTTTGTTAATCGTTTATTTCTGATTTGGTAGTATTAGAAATGTTAGAATTGAACCACATTCAAACTTATTTATCTAAGACGAAGTTAAGCCAAACTCGAACCAACAAAATAAGATTTGATTCGCTTTCTAATCTGTCTTATGATATTGAATTAATGTTTCTCATTAAACACATGAAACCAAAATTTGAAATCAATAACTTGAAACATTGAAGTACTTCAATGAGATATACGACTTATAGCTAAGTATCAATAAAAAGCTTAACATATCCCCTTTACACTCACATCTAGCATGATGTTTTGGATTAATAATGAATGAATTATAATAAAAATAGTAATAACTAGCGGTAATACCCGGCATTGCTCGGGAAATCTAAAACTGATTATATCAGAAAACGACAGAAGGCATATAGAGGTCGTGCTTGAGATTTTTTATATATGATTACTATATGTCCCGCCGTGCACACACTTACATTCATGCGTAAATCGGTCAATTCAGCAAATAGTATGTGAATGTGAGTGTCTTTTTTTACTCATGTCAACTGTCATACTATACGAACACTCGCTGGAAAAGGTGACACTAAGGAGTGGATAATCTCTCAATAGTAGCTAATGCTCTAAAGTCTTTGAAAGATTGGTGAAAATTGTAATATATCATAGCCTGTATGAAATTTCATTCCGTCCCTTCCCTGGCTACCCTGGCTCTCTTTCAACCTTCGTCTGGACTCAAAGTATTTCATAAAACGCTTCGCGCCACTGGTTCGTACAATGTCCAAATGCAAAAAAAAACTGGCAGACAGAGACAACCTTCTTCTTTATATATATATATATAGATTATGGACTATGAGTAATGGAATTTTATCCCACTTGTTAATTTCTACATTCGATGGGTATTTTCACTTCTACGGTCACCCTTTATCTTATAAATTCTATTTGCTTTTTTCGAGCATCCTTGAACATCTTACGTTCAATGGTAAAAACTGCAGATTATTATCTACTTTTGTTCTCAAGTTACTGAGAAAACAATCACACGCACAGAGTCTTTAGAAAAGGTACTTACTGTAGTAATTCAACAAAAGGAGAGGCAGACACTCTGTTCAGGTGAAATTTTTTAAGTGAAAAACCATCCTAAAACCTTCCTCTGGACCTGAGGAAGTATTGTGGAAAATTTGGTGACGCTAGCTTTTACCGGGACTGAGCTATAAGCGAACAGACAAACTTTCTTCTTTATATATGTAGATAGATATCAACTTCTTAAAACTTTAGATGTAAAATATAAAAAAAAGAAGAGTATCAATGTTTAATGCAGTTTCTCTTGACTCTATCGTAAAAAAAGATAGCGAGCTAATGATAAATATTGAGGCTTTTCTTGTCCCAATCGAAAACAACTGATGTCAACAGTACAAATCATTCGAAATGGTTCAAAATCACTATAATACATGAAAGATGCGACAACATGACTAGAGATTATTAGAAATTGTCGAAAGGTGTCCGATATTATAAGAAGATATTTTAAAGCAGTAAAAAAAACCGTTCATAATATGATTAAAATGACGTTGTGATCTCGATTGGTTGCTATTACTTTCTATTATTTCTTTTTCATTTTCTTGAATTTGAATGATCTTCAACATTGCCGGATATTTTCCTTGATTTCTTGTCTTTTGTCTTTATTTTTGAGAATATCCAATTGCTTCTACTGATTTTTGACTAATACATAAACACTTTGAAAAATAGAAAATGAGTATACAATCTAATTTTGAAGTGAATGTAGTGGTTAATTCAGACATTTAATTCGAATATTATTGTTATATAGTAGATAAAGAGTTCATTTATATCGTTGATAATGACCGTGTTCATC
>JAJEKB010020796.1:0-15454 GCA_022393335.1 Macrotrachela quadricornifera | reverse complement strand
TTCCTTCTACCTTTGCTCAAACGTCTATGTTGGATGGCCTCTATGATCAAATGATTTATATCAATATTCATGATATAATATAAGATATAAAATCGTTTATACTTTCCATTCACATCATATAAACAAGTTTATTGTCTCATCACTAATAATCACATTTAATACATTTTTATCGTAGATTTTCTTGAATTTTTTTTCGTAATAGATCATTATTATGAACATGCAAAAACAACAATTGATTGCTTTATTCTTTTTATTATTTATTTATAAAACTGACAGCAATACTTGCAAATGCAAAACGTTTGAAAATAATATATATCAAATTACTGGTCAACTACCTAATTTAAAACCTTTTTATGTTTTACTAACAGTACTATCTAACGGTATAGTTTTTGAAACAGGCAATGTAGGTAATGGTCAAAATGCAGCCGAATTTGGTATAAATTTCCAATTGAATGTTCATAGTGGTTTTTATGAATGTGTAACTGGTAATAAGCTTAACGTAATGACAACCGGTTATATTTATAAAACAAATGAGGTGGAAATATTAAAAGACAATGGTGCTATAGCTGTTCATGATTATAGGCTTCAATTTTTAAACAATGATAATCGAGAATGCACTGGTACACTAAAATTCGCTTTTTATCCACCTGGCTCAAATCCATTTGATAGCGGAAATACTCGTCTTCTTCTATCGGCTACAGCTAATGTAACAGGCGTATATCTTGGTGGAAGAGGTTTCCAACTACCATAAAACAGTGCAGCATAATATAAGAACAATTTTAAAATTCGAAAAACATGAAAGACCTTTTTTTTTTTTTTCGTTGGTGATTATTTAGTTAAATAGTTATTTTCTAGAAAAGAACTACTAATTATTCTTTGTATTTTTATCTTCTACTTTGATTAATAAAAAATATGATTAAAATAAAGAAAATTTTTTTAATATTCTGAAAACTAGATTGATGTAAATAAGTTATTTAAATCTTTCGTAAGTATTAGATGATTAACTGTAATATTGAGCATTGCATACTACTTTGATTTATTTCAATAAAGAATTATGTACAGACAAAAGTAAAATATGAAGAATATTTTGGTTCTTTTTTGATTTATTTGATGACAGATGGACAATTTGTGTTAATACACCTTAGATAATTATAGAGATTTTACAAAAGAATAATTGTTAATTGTAATAATATCTTGAGGGCGCATACTACGCATCATATCAGTTTTTTTGCCTAATACAAAGTACAAAGTATAGGTAAATATTATTTACTGATCATTCGTTTTCTTGTTTACTAAATTACTGATTCAAAGACATAACCCCTATACTGTGTATGGTTGAGTAATCGAATAATATCTATAATCATATGATGATACTTCACAAAAAACAATATATTCCTTACTTTTTCTTTTATTTTATATTTGTATGATAAGTCTATTTTGAGTCATTATATTGTATCTTAGTGTTTAAATTTGAATTATTTGATAATGGTTAGATTTATAATAAAAAGAGAAGATGAACAACAACAACAACAAACAACTGATGGTTCTGGTATTCAGTCTGTGATGCAGTAAGTCTAGATTTTAATCATTTGCATTGAAGATTAAAATAACCGGTTCTTTACTAATATTGTCTTATATATGGATGTAAACAGTCACTGCCCAGTGAAAAAAAAATGATGATTAAAATTGATTAAATCTTCAAAATTCTATCTGCATAATCAAAACCACAAATCCGATTTTTCTTCATTAAAATCAAAATTATAATTGATTAAAATCTGATTTGTTCGAGATTTATCTACAAATTTCACTTGGTATAATGATCTCGAAAACAACAAAGTGCACAAAAAGCTGTCGTTTTGCACCGCTTTTGAGTGACGAATGAAAGTTCAGATTCAAATTCTGACAGAACAGCTAGCATTTCACAACATGGAATCTTCTTCTTGCGTTTCGATGAGCATTAGATGATGTTTCGTTCTTGAGATCGAGGTGATACAAAGTACGCAATTTTGATACGGACGTCTAGAAAGCATCATAATAAAAAAGACGTGAAGGAACGCATAAATACGACACCAACGCATCGTATTAAAAGCATGCAACCAACTATTATACAGTGCTTCGCATCATCAATAAAAGAAATATGATACACTTATTTCCCATGCTCTGTAATATGTGTCTCACTAAAGTGACATGTCGAAAACTGAAAATTCGCCTTTAACCAGGACAAATCCTGGATCCGCCACTATAGATAATCGATTAGAAAGCGAAAATCTGGTATGGTGTGATTGAGGATTTTAATTGATTTTCAAAAATGATTAAACTTTTAATCAATTTTAATCGAATTTTTCTGAAAAATAACAGTTATTTTATAAAAAAATCAGATTAATTTGACAATAATCAAAAATAATCGTGATTTTTGGTTAAATAATTTTCACTGGGTGAGATATCTCACTAGCATTTTTTTGATACAATCCTACTTGTAGAGATGAAACATGCCTCTATTCAGGTCATATGAGAAAGGATTCATGTACTTCTGGATTGGTCCGAACAACATCATATTTCAGCTTTAAAAAAGTAGAGAGAAGTTACTAGCTCACAAATAGCTTTTCTCTACTAATGTAAGAATAAAAGATGGTGTTGTTCGGGCCAATCTAGCATCATCAGAATCCTTTCTCATATAGTGCGAACAATAGTATCTTTTATCTCGACAATAGAACTCTATCGGAAAAAAGGTCTATTGGAGTGTTCAAGTGATTATTCATGCCCATATGTAAGATATATTCTTTCTTTAGAGTGGCATGGATACCGATTGTAGGAATAAGTTTTGTTTTGATCGTTGGTGGCTTACTAGCTATTATGATTGTTTTATCACTTATTCCAGTATATGTGACAACAAGTGATCTGTCTATTAATATTCAACGTAAGTCGTATTACTTTTATGTAAAAGCAAATAGTTTTTCTGTCTTATTCAGGTTCATTTCAGCTTAACATTGTATATAGAACTGATTTCGTTAATGGCAGTGCATTGACTATAGACAATACAAATACAATGAGCACATCTGTAAGATTTTCTTTTCTTTTGTATGATTATCTGTTTTTCTTGATTTTAGCTTAATAATGCATTACATTTATATGGAGTTGATAATATAATTGGTCAATTTATTCAATTAATTACATGTGTTCGAAATATAACAACAACAAGTATAATACAGTAAGTATATTAATTAGATTATTTAAACAAAGATTTATGAAATTGTATTTAACAACTTGTTTTTTTGTCTTAGAAGAAATATTGACAAAATAGTTATGTAACAATTAAATGTTAACTTTTGAAACTTTTTCTAAGTTTAATTATTAATTAGAGTTTATTAAACAGATAGATATTATTTCAAGGATTTTGTTTTTATACTGTTATTCTTGTATTTAGGCAAACTGATCAACTAAACAATATTAATAAACCATATATAGGAGATCTTCTTAATCTTAAGTTCTTCACACATTATCCAAATAGTTGTTATACAACTAAATGTCAACGACAATTTATTGATAAAGTTTTGTTAACTATCAGCACAATTTATTCTAACTTTGCTCTACCAATTCATTTTACCGATAATTCTCTATTAATCGTAAATTTAAATTTTTGTGCATTCAATGATTTTAGAATATGTCAAATTAATGAAGGAATTTGTGGAAATAATGAAGAAATAGGCAACTACAACAGTACAGCGATTAACGAAAACTACAGTACAGCGATTACCGAAAATAACAATCCAAATGATGGCACAGAAATTTGTCAAGATGAACATGAAGAAACATGCTTTGATGATGATGAAGAAGTAAATGAAGATGATGATGAAGAAGATGAAGACGATGATGAAGATACATGTTCAGTGGATTATGATGATGAAGAAATGTGTTATAATGAAGGTTAAGAGTAAAATCTGAAGCACATAACACGCGAAGATTAGTATCTTTACTAAACTTTATTATCATGACTCTTGAAATTTAAAACGACGTTCTATTGAATTAACTTTGCAGCTTATAATTTTTTTCAAACTTATTCCTTTTCTCAGTGCTTCTACATGTATGCGTTTCAGGAAAAATTAAAATTCAAGAAAATGTAAAATTTTCATAGAAAAACTTGAAATTTTGATTTTTTTCTCGAATAAATTAAAATTTTAAGTTGTCCTACAAAAATTTTAAAATTTCCTGAATTTTGATTTCTTCTGTGATACATGTTTTTGTACTATTTACACATAAAAAAATTAGTAAAATTTAAAATTCTTGACTGAACTCTGATAAACACAATGAAAAATGATTGTTCAATTCTATATAACTCGAGTAAGTATATTTCTTTATTTTTCATTTGTCTGATAATTTCTTATAATTCACATATTAAAAGTTTTATATGTCAATACATAATAACTGATTAGTTACAATAAGATAAATATCAAACTAGCCACCTGTATTACAGATGACCTAATTGGTAAATATTCCTGTTGAAGATTTTGTTTCAGTCTCAAGCATGTTTGTACATTAATATAACTCAAATCTAAAGATCATTTGAAATCTATTAATGCAACGGTTGTGTCCTATATGATGAATCTAAGTATAATAACACTATTGATCATTCGATTTGTTTACTTCGAGAATATGCTTAATAGCATACCTTGTTCAACTTCTAATATCTTAGTATGAACTGAAATACGATGAAGAACAAGTGTAGTGAGTATCACTGAATAATTATATGTAGATTGTTTAAAGATAAGACGTAAGTATTGTCATGTATTATTACCCGAAATCAAAGATATTGATGTTGATCGAACGAAATGATATGAATAATATTCTGTTTCCAATATAAAAACTTGGTTTATTGATGAAACGAATATATTGAGTAGTTCAGTTTCATTGGAGAAAATCTTTTTCTAATGATCAACTAACATGAAGTAAGCACATGAATCATGTAGTACAACAGTATCTATCAAAGAAATAAAATGATTTATAATGAGTTTGACTACTACTCAGGCATCCATCCAATTGATTATAATGCATTAAATTAGCACCTAATGAATGACGAATTCAAGTAAAAAGATATTGAATGCAAGCATTATTCAAACAAAGAAAGATTTGACAAAAATCAAATGAGGATAAATAAGAAAATATGATGAATAAAAATTTTTTTGGTATTGATCCAAATGTACTACTTTTCATCGTCATTCTATTAACTCTATTCTATTTACATATACATATACGAGCTCAAATGAACTGAAAAGAATTAGATGAATTATAATTGAATTAACAAATAATCATCTACAAAAAATGATTCAAGTCAGAGTAAATCAATCATATTACTCAGTTCATTTTGATTTTTTTCAGTCATATCGGTGTTTATGATCACACAATATATATGTAAGTGACGTAGGTGAAGTTAGCCTCATATTCGAGTAAATCCCGCCAAGATTCGTCCAGGAAGCTGCTCCAACTGTTCCAAAGAGTTCCAGAGTAGAACTCGATGAGCTCTATCGATTGGTAACCTTGGATTCTCCATAACTCATACCATTCGGGAGAAAATCCCAAAATACCCATATTTTACTGTATGAATCTGCTCATATAGTTAGTAAATCCCGCCAAGATTCGTCCAGGAAAGTGTCACAACTGTTCCAGAACGTTCCAGAGTAGAATTCGATGAGCTCTATCGATTGGTAACCTTGGATCCTTCATAGCGCATACCATTGGTGAGAAAGTCTCGAAATACCCATATTTTACTGTATGAATCTCCTCATGTAGTTGGTAAATTCCGCCAAGATTCGCCTAGGAAAGTGTCCTAGCTGTTCCAGACAGTTCCAGAGTAGAACTCGATGAGCTCTATCGATTCATAACCTTGGATTTTCTATAGCTGATATCATGCGTAAAACAATACCAAAATACCTATATTTCCTTAGACAAATCTGAACTCAGATAAATGAAATTTTTTAAAGAATATACGTCAAAATTGAATTGATCGATTCTTGATTAGAAAATGAGTTCAAATAAATAAAGTATTTTTATGAAATTAAGCGAAAAACTGCACTACGCTGTAAGCTAGAAATTTATTTATAGAATATAGCTAAAGATATTGTAGAAAAGTTAATATGAATCCTCCAAGGAATTTCTGCTTTCTGAAAAATTCGATACTCAAGGAAATGGAAATAATAAATTGGGTGTTTTAGTTGGAAAATCCGAAAGTGAATGCATATGGACTTTTCTAGAGATTCGCATTTTGTTTAGCAATTCGAACATTTTCTAGAAATCGAAACGTCAGTTCTAAATTTCATTTTCACTTATATATTTCGTGCAATGCAATTTAAAAAATAGAAATTTTAGGAAGACTTTCTATTTTCATCAGGTATACTAATAATAACTGATACTTCTGAACAATAGATAAATGTCATTGACAACTAACGCATGAAAATAATAAAAAATTAGTATTGAACATAAATAAATCTAAATAATAATAAACAACTATTATTAAACATTAATATAACAAAATAATAAAAAGATAGTATTGCACATAAATAAATTTCGTTTAATGGAATTATTCAAATAAACTAATAGCATAAAATGCGAGTTCAACAATCATTTTTATTTTTTGAATTTATTGCAAGAAACTAGAAATGATCATTAAGCTTGTATTTTATGGTATTAGTTTACAACTAAATCTAAATAGAAAAAAGTATTGTCCATCATAAACGAATATAAATAGGGAAAAGAATGCCGTCAATCATAATAAAGCTAAATAATAATAAAAAGAATATTATTGAAGAATAATATTCTATACAAAAAAAAGTTGTATTAACCATAAACAAATCTAAATAGAAAAAAATACGATTGAACAAGTAATGCATGAAAACTAAATATAAAACTAAATGATAGTAATCAGTTCAAACTTTAAGTCTGAATGGTAGATCTAAAGGAAAAAATATAACTTACCTACTCGCTACAGCTGCTAGAGAAAATAATGGATGCACGACATTATTAACTAATTTATATATACGAATGAGCAATAACACAATATCAGTCACTGTTTAAATGACTCTCGAAAACGAAATCGAATTTGATTTTCGGATTTTATTAAAAAGTCAACGTTGCTTTTCTATTCTTTTCATAATTTTCGAAAATCAAGTTGAATTTTTTATAAATTAAAAAATCAAGCATTCTCTAAGTTCTCATAATTCGATTAATGAATTATGGAAGTTTGAAAATGCTGTAGCTTTTTAAAAATTGATTTTCTAATAAATAGAAATTTAGAAAACTTTCCAGTGTAATTCTTACATCAATGTCCTTTCTTTTTGTATCTTTGGAACTAAGAGTCTTCTTCATCTTTCATAATCAATGAGGTGGTCAAGACGATCTATTGAGTCAACTCTTACAAGCAATCAAACTTTATCATCAATTAATTTAATATTTGATCTCCAAGAACATTTTATGAAGAAAGACAAAAGATTTCGTTTGATTGCATTAATTATTTCATAATAACGATCTGATTCAATTCCAAATTTACATTATTAACTTATTCAACACGAAGTAAATCGTACAGTTAATAGGCACAGTCAGTATAATGAGAGAATATCGAAAAATAAAAATAAACTAGAATAAAGATTCAATTTCAAACGAAAAGATATACATTTGTCTGCATGATATCGATGTATAAAAATTCATCTTGGATTTGACCTAATACAAGCTTAATTATATCAAAATATAAAAATTCTGTAAAAAACACCGTCGTTTTAATGATCTTTCTAATGGACATGATAACTTCGTATTGACAATTCAATCGACCGATTTATTAACCATTCTCAACAGAATTTTGCAATTAAAAGTATTTTATGTTTAATTCCTCTATCAGAAATACTTGCAAATACTTCAAATATAAAACACTTTTGTAAAGAAATAACCATTTCAGAGAGAAACAGAAAAACAGTGGAAGACTCTCTCACCTATATTGCATCGTTTCGCTCTGACTGACGTCGTATGGTAAACGATGACTTCTTTCAATTTATCCTTTCAGGGCTAAATTAAGCCGCATTCAAAGTTTTCCAGCAGAAACACAACTCCATGAATTGATTGTTCATGTAAACGTATTTATTGATGAGTTGAAAATCGATAAGAATATCTTTCTTGATCTCCTGTTTCTATACCCAATCAAGCTAATAGTGTTGACACTGCTGCTGATCATACGCATAGCCAATAGCAATCTGAATGGTAATACGAGGGAACCACTGTTTTCAAAATTTCTCACAAAAAATATAAGCTATGTAAAATCCAAGGTTACTCATCGATAGAGCTCGTCGTGTTCTACTCTGGCACTCTCTCGAGCAATTGGGATACCTTTCTAGACCCATCTTGGCTGGATTTACTACCAATGAGTTCACATTTCTACACAGAAATATGGGTATTTTGAGATTTTCTCACGAATGTTAGGAGCTATAAACAATCCAAGGTTACCAGTCGATAGAGCTCGTCGAGTTCCACTCTGGAACTCACTGGAACAGTTGGGACACTTTCCTAGACGAATATTGGCGGAATTTACTAACTATATACTAAGAATCATATAGTGATGAAGGGGTATTTCGAGTATTTTTCACGAATGTTAGGAGCTATGAAAAATCCAAGGTTATCAATCGATAGAGCTCATCAAGTTCTACTCTGGAACTCTTTGGAACAGTTGGAGCAGCTTCCTGGACGAATCTTGGCTGGATTTACTGACTATATGAGGAGATTCATATAGTGATGAGGGGGTATTTCGAGTTTTTTTCACGAATGGTATGAGCTATGGAGAATCCAAGGTTACCAATCGATAGAGCTCATCGAGTTCTACTCTGGAACTCTTTGGAACAGTTGGAGCAGCTTCCTGGACGAATCTTGGCGGGATTTACTCGAATATGAGGCTAACTTCACCTACGTGATTTTCATTGCTTATTCGTTACATTGAAAATAAAACTGAGTATAAATGTATTTTGAACGTTAACAATGCGAAAGAGGAAAGAATGGGAAGCAAGTTAGCGATATCAATCAACGTGGAAATTGACCAATAGCATCGAAACGAGAATCAGATTTGATTTGTTTTCCTGTTCTCCTTAACATAAGAGAGGAAGAAAGAGGAAAATGGAAAAACGCAGATATAGTTTGACGGAGCTGTACACATTACTCGTCGGTCAATCATAGTCAGTTGACTTGTGCAAACAAGCCATTTTTTTCATTGGCTTCATTCTCTTTTTCAAACATCGATAAAAATCTCTCTCGTCTATCAATAGTAAAAAACAAAATAAAATTAATGGCAGAAGATCTTTCACCATCACCTGTAAGAAGTTGCCTTTCAATTATGAAATATCGAACATTAAATGAAGTTTTACAATAGAACTATTACGAAGACTTTTTTGTATTATTAAAAAAAAATAACAATATATAATCGATAAAAATCGGGTTTCCTAATCGATTAAAATTCTTCTAATGGATGATAATCGACTGTAATCAAAGTTCTAATGAATATCAATTGAGTAGAAGGTTCTAATAATCAATTGATACTGGTTATGATTCTGATTAAGAATCGATTAACATCTTGATTTTGCTTCAGAATCATCAGAGTATTAATTACAATTAGGCTCATAGAATTTCGAAATTTTAATTGATTTTAATCTTTAAGTTTTTTCAGTGGATGTCCTTTGTTCATTTCACCATTTTATTGTTATAGTATGATCGAAAGATGGAAGCATTTGAATATCATCAACTATTCGGTCACGTAATACAACAGGTCCATACTACAATAAACGGCTTCGGTGAGGGTGATATAAGTAATACTGAACTAAAAAACAACATTAAATCGTCATTTATGAACTTTTTAAAAAAAATAGAAAAAATGTGATGTTGATTTTTTATTTTTCATTTTTTTTTCTGTGCTTATGTTCATTTTCTTTTTGTTGAAACAAATGTTCATTATAAGAATAACATACTTCTGAACCATTTTTATTTGTTTTGTCGTCAAACTAATTTATCAATGCAGAGCGAGCTGATCAAAGACAGGTTATGCTTTCAAATTTTCTCATTTCAAGCATAAACATTTCGAAAAAACTTATCTTAGCTATTTAATTAATCATAGATTACAGGATGTTTTATAAGTGTTGAGCCGCTACAAAATTCGTTTATACGGACATATAGAATCATGTTTCATGATTATGTTTCTATATCAGTTTCGAGTGCTCGTGACGGGCGTTCAAAGGATATATAATTAAATAAGATCATTCTTTTCAATAATAAAAATACAAAACATGAGAATGTGATGATAAATTTTTCTAGATCAACCAATACGATGCAGTATGAAAATATTTGCAAGATTTTTTTAATTTCGTATATATCTCAATATAGTTAAATGATAAAATCTTGATTATTCTTTTGAAACATGTGCCGTAAAAAGCTCTAGAAAAAATGTCTGAACAAATACTTCCTGACTTGTTTTGATGGCCTACTTTATACTAAAATGAACAACCTACTTTTATATTATAATTCAATCATTTGAATCATTATCTCAATATTCATCTAGAATATTGTTTTGTTAATATGAATAACATAAGAACTTCACTAGTTTATACAAAATCTATACAATCATCAAATACTCATACCGATGCATTATTTATCTTGTGATTTATTCTTTCTTGTATTAAAATGAATAATTTTTACGTCCTTAAGTTTAATTAGGTGAGAATAATCGATAATACATGTGCGTATACGTACCTCAACTAGACAATGTAAATACATCTGCAATAAGACGGATCATTTTTTTCTATATACAACTTTTGTACATTGTGTAGCTATTTCTTTTGTTATTGTTCTAATGTGTTTTAACTTTCCAATTTTAAAATAAACGAATAATATTCATATTAAACTAATTAAACTATAATTTTTATCAAAATAAATCATTTTGATTGCAGTTTTTTTCTAATGATGATATTGGCTTTATATTAAAGTATATAAATTGATGATTAGTCTCGTTCTTTCAGGTTGTTATTTAATTATGTGTCATTCATATTTTTTAATCTATATAAAGCAATATTAAAATACAAAGAGAATGGGAAAAGAAGATGTCTAAATCACATATACAATTACTTGTTTTGTGAGATGTATAATACATATGACGAAAAAAAATCATGGCTATAGTCCTATTAATTAAAAGTAGAACTTAGATTTTGTTTTTTTTCAAAAAAAATAAGTATAGATTGTTTTACATCCTGCATTTGATAGACATGATATTTATATATTATTCATGTATTATTGTATAGTACAGCCCATTTAGAACTTATACGAATGATATCGGTTCATTAACAATGAAAACAAAAAAAAAATCTTTATATATATATATAAATTGGCTATTTTCAACCATCATATTCATTTGATTTTTACTTGTTTATTGTCGATTGCAAATGAATGCATGTATGAGTAATAAAAAGAGAATGTCACATACTACTATATTGGAGCATGAAATCAACTAACTTCAATCTTTTGTCATAAAAGATTGAAAAAGAAAATGATCGAGTGATGGTAACAAGGAAAAAAGGAGGTAGGCGGGTAGAGCCATTTTGTGAACCACTTTATAAATGATTTATTTGTATCAGATTCAAAAAGGAGTCATTCTTGATCATTTTTTTTAACTTTGTTCCGCGAAAAACGACATTGATGATTTTTGTGCCTAGGATCCTCCATAGATATCATGAAAAAAAAATATTTCTTTTTTCACAACTTAAAGCCAGACGTAGTTGTGGATTCAAGGGTGTTGATTACGAATATCACAATAATAGCTCTTCAAATTTCTTCACTCATTGTATAGTCCTAACTACTCTTTGGATCCCATTTTCCATTATTGGCGCTTTCATAAAATAACTATTCTGGAAAATTTAGTAGAAAATAATGCACGATGCAAAAGTAATGGCACAAAATGTTGATCCGTATTTCTCTTCAATGAAAGGAGACTGAAACAAAACGTTTTTAACTAAATGATAGAGATTCTTCTGCTCTTTCAGATTGTATATAATTTATTATTTTTATCATGACTATAAATGAAACAACGTGGCAAAAAAGAAGTACATCTTTGAAAAGATTCCGCATTTTTTTATAAAAACAGCAAAAAATGTTGACCTTTATATTTCTTCAATAAATACGGTTCAAAAAGAAAGTTTTATTACCAATCGATAGAAAACTTTCCCCTCTTGCGAATGGTATGTAATTTGTTTTTTTCACTCGCGTTCCTCAATGAAATGAAACACGAAAAATAGGAAAACACTCACAATGAATTTGGAGTTTTATCTCATGAACTTGTCAAAAAAAACTTCTAGATAGTAGTTAATCATAGTTAATTCGGATCTAGAAGATAGCTTCAAAAAGTTTGTAAATATGTGAGTAACTATTGTTTTACAAGGGCTTTTTAATGAGTAAAAAGTGAATCAAATTATCGTTGTCTACTATAGTGTTTTGACGTGTTCATGGAAAAATTACAAAATTAATGCATGCATGTTTTCCTTTCTTTCTTGTTTCATTGCATTGAAAAATACGAGTGAAAAAAAAAAACAAATTACGTATCATTCGCAAGAGGAGAAAATTTCCTATCGATTGGTAAAAAAACTTTCTTTTTGAACCGTATTTATCGAAGAAATATAAAGGTCAACATTTTCTGCTATGTTTTTATAAAAAATGCGGAATGTTTTCGAAGATATACTTCTCTTTTGCCACGTTGTTTCATTTATAGTCATGATAAAAATAATAAATTATATACAATCTGAAAGAACAGAAGAAGCTCTATCATTTAGTTAAAAACGTTTTGTTTCAGTCTCCTCTCATTGAAGAGAAATACGGATCAACATTTTGTGCCATTACTTTTGCATCGTGCATTATTTTAAAGCATTCAATCAGTACTTCTGTAGTATGGTTATTCAATCTTTCCATAATGTTATTAAAAAATTTCGAAGTTAGAGTGAAAAAAAATTAGCTTTGCACGATTTGTTACTCTAGAAAAGTGTTAATCTCATATCTTAAATAATTGTTTTATTTATTATTCTTAATATGAACAACTTGATTAAATGATGTCGCTATCTAACATTCGTAAATAGTATGAATAATTTAAATATATTTAATAATAACATATGATTGGATAACCTTTATTCACGTGTTTTCAGTCAGTTTTCTTCGTTCGTTTGTTTTATTATTTTATTTATTTTCAAAATAAGGACGTTCTTTTATATGAATAATATGTCTAATAATTTTTTGTAGTATTATTATGGCTCAAGATAAATTATTATATGAACGAGGCCAAGTTTTTATTAAAGAACGATTATCACAAAATGATAGACAAGCAATATCATATGATGAAATAGTTGGAAGAATAATTATTTCTCAAAATGAGCATGGAATATTTTTTCGTTTTACACCATTTGGTCTTGAGGATATTACAACAGATGATTGGGCATTAGTTAATGGTGGTCAATCAATAATTTGTTATAAAAATACAGGAAATGATAAAGATTCATTATCGGTTTCATCTAATCTATTATTAAAATTTCGTTATCATTTTAATATTAAAGATATATGTAGTATTCGTCGACAATATATGTTAAATGCTTTAACATATTTAATATTTGTCCTTAAAGATGGTACAACATTCCCAGCATTTCATTTTAAACTTGGTGGAAGTCGAGAAGTTATAAAATTTCTTGGTAATTATCTTCAACTTGAAAAGTAAAAGAAAAACTTTTTATTAAAAAAAATATTTTTTATTTTATTAAAATAAGATCTTCAGAAGATAAACAATTGTATATTGTTAAAGATGAACGTCCACAAGAGCCAACAATTCAACAAATAAGTGTTTTTGATCAATTAAATTTATTTGATAATACAAATGATGTTATGAAACGATTGGTAAATAGGGGAAAAAAACAACGAAAAATTTTTTTTTTTGTTTGAGAATTAATTTTGATATAGAAATATATTTAGAAAGGAACTGATCCTCGTCGTACAGCTATTGAACGTTTTTCTAAAGTAACACATTTTCTTAAAGATGCATTTCTTGGACAAAATGAAATTATGTCATCAAGTGAGAATCCAGATGGTACAATTGCACCTGATATAGCTGCTCTTATGGAATCATTTAGTGGTGATTTAAGAGAATCAAATAATGATGGTTTTGAAGTTATTTATAAGGTTAAAAATGTTTTTTAGAAAAATTTCTATTTTTTTTTATTAATAAATTTAGGTCGATTTTAAAAAATTACCTGAGGTCACACGTAGTCCACCATTAACAGAAAAAGAATGGCAAATGTCTTTAGATAAAGATGGACGTATTATTGATGTTAATAAAACAAAAGAACGAATATTTCGTGGTGGA
This sequence comes from Macrotrachela quadricornifera, assembly GCA_022393335.1. Taxonomy (NCBI): domain Eukaryota; kingdom Metazoa; phylum Rotifera; class Eurotatoria; order Philodinida; family Philodinidae; genus Macrotrachela; species Macrotrachela quadricornifera. The sequence continues at coordinate 1,053 of JAJEKB010020796.1, read as the reverse complement.
TTAGAATCCAATATATTAAGACGTGAAATATGGAAATTTTTATTAAATTATTATCCATGGTCATCAACTTGTGATGAACGAATTGAATTAGTTAAACAAAGAGAATTAGAATATTTTGCAATGAAATTACAATGGAAATCAATGAACGAACAGCAAAAACAAAGAAATGGTTTATTTCGAGACCGAGAATCATTAATTGGTAAAAGAAATTAGATTTTCTGTAACAGACTTTGGCTTGACAAATATATTTTTTATGATCTGTTATGGAGGAAGGCCGTTTTAAGATATCTATTACGATCTGCGTATTACGAAACAAGAAAATATAGGAAAAAGTGATGTCTCCAATAAATTACATGTTGATATTCTTTTTTGAACATTTTTATGGCCATTCGGGAGAGAAGCTTAGCTGATTGAACCTGTGATGAAATTGAACTTTCTCTGATTCTACCATTTGTAAAAACAACAATTTATGACTGGGGAAGGAGGAAAAAAACCATATTAATACGAATTAAAATCAAAGGAATAAATACGAATTATAATATTTTAGAATTAAATTTTCTTTTAAAGATTCAATATTTGTTCTATATAAAATAAATTTTTAATATTTTGTCTAACTAAATCTTTTTACTTTTAGAGAAAGATGTCACACGTACTGATCGAACACATGAATACTTTCAAGGTGATAATAATGTTCATCTTGAAGTATTACATGATGTATTAATGACATATAATATGTTTAATTTTGATTTGGGTAAATTAATATAAATTAATATTTATTTTCTTTTGAAATTTTTATTTTATTTTAGGTTATGTACAAGGTATGAATGATTTATTAAGTCCAATATTAATTGTTATGGAAAGTGAAGTTGATGCATTTTGGTGTTTTGTTGGTCTTATGGAACGAATGGAACAAAATTTTCATATGGATCAATCACATATACAACATCAACTTCGTAATCTTCATACACTCCTTCAATTTATTGATAAAGAACTTGCAGATTATTTAGGTAAAGAAATACAAATAGAATTTTTTAGAAATTTTTTTTTTTTTTT
>JAJEKB010020795.1:902712-1026173 GCA_022393335.1 Macrotrachela quadricornifera | reverse complement strand
AAATATGAAAATTATTCCGTCGTTATTAGGGACATTTACTGTAAATAATCATGGCAACTATCTTCAACATTTGATAACATAAAATTGAAAATATCTCATTATTTTTATATTACTATTTAATAATCTTAGAACTTTTCGTACGACCTAAGTATGAGACAATATAATATACGTTTCAAAAGTTTTGGTAGAAAGTTTTTCTGGATTTTCAAATGCTTATAGGTTAAAAGAGAAAATCAAAAGTAGTTAACTAAAAATAGAATTTTATTCTGACATCAACTTGATTTATAAGGACATTTTTGTATTTTGATTGAAAGTGTCACAGATCAAACTAGAGGAAGACTTTTCAGACCAGTTTGTAGAGCGAAGTTTGCTCTATAAAATGTTCAATTTATTTCGCCTTTAATATATCATGGAAAAGTGTCGTCTTATGTAAAGAGTAGTGTTTCGGAAAAAGACTTGTAATTTTTGATTCCTTTAAGTTGTAGCTTACTATAAACCATAATTTTCTACAATTATATGGAAAGTGAAAAGTATTTCATAATACATTTTAAAGAAATTATGAATAGAAGGATAAAAACGTGTATTGTGTATTGCAAATGACATTTTTCTCTATTTTAGTATTTGCCTACAGTTGATTAGAGGAGAATTGGAGCCGAATTCTAGAAATATATTTCGGATGAGCATCAAATATTGATTTGATGACTGAAAAAATTTAAAAGCATGCTTATCGATACTTTTGAAATTAGCGTTTTATACAAATTTTGTTTTTTTGATTTCTATCAAATATTTTTACTCGTAATGAATCAGTTTCAAATCAAAATATAATTTATAATACATTTTTAGAAGGAGTATGATATTCTCATTCTATCTGACTACTTTCGATTCTCTCTTGCAACTTATGACTCCTTGAGAGCTGAACAAAACGTTGCCATCAAGACTTTCTACACATAGGTTATCAAGTACAAAATATAAAAAACCTATATAGAGACATCTATCACTAATCATTTTAATCTTATAACTGACTCGAAAAAAAAAGAACCAAGAGAAAAAACATATATCTTTCAATTTTCTATTTAAAAATGAAAAAAAATTTGAAAGAAGGTTTTCATTTGACAATTAGATGGTTGGACAGTATGATGAATCATTGTGAATACAATATTATACTTATTTACAACGACAAAAGAATTAAGTATGTATACTTTTTTAATATTAGCTTGTTCATTCGATATAAGTCATAGACGAAAGAACGATATATGGAAATATTTAGTTCATTTTCAACTTGATCAGACCATTTGCACTGATAGTATGACATATCATTCTATGTTTGTAAGGTAAACATAGTCAAATCTTTCGAATAAATCTCGTCAAGTATCAATTTATAATTGAGAATATTATGAAATAAAGACATTTTGCATACTATATAATTAACACTATAGTCAAATTGTTTAGACTATATAAAAAGTACAATAATTTTACACTAAAATATCAAATATTCAATTTTGATCTTAACATAGATAAATTTTTGTTAACCAAATATGACAGATGTAATCAAACATCCATATATCTTTTTCTATGATCGATAAGTCTAATAAGTTTCGTAGTGTATTAAAGAGTATCTTTGAATATGTTTTTTCCTACCAAAATAAAAATTTTTTCATTCTTTTTAAAATATCTATAGTATATGAACAATATGTTGTTATTGATTCTTAATTTTATAAAATACAATTTGCATTTTTCTTTTCCCCACTCATAAAATTAATTAATTGATATATGTATGTTCTAGTTGTGTTTAACTTGAAAGATATTCAATGGCAGATAGTCAAAAACTAAAAGATCGTGTTGCTATTATTACTGGAGCTGATAGTGGTATTGGTCAAGGAATTGCAATTGCTTTTGCAAAAGCTGGTGCAAATGTTGTTATTACATATCGATCAGATGAAGATGGAGCTAAAGAAACTGCAAAACGTGTTACTGAAACTGGTCAAAAAGCATTAGTAATTCAAACAGATGTTGGAGATGAATCACAAGTTAAGAATTTATTTGATAAAACATTATCTGAATTTAAACGACTCGATATTCTTGTCAATAATGCGGGTAAGTTATGGTACAAAAAATAAAAACGAATAATGTATAATAATTTTTCAAAACTTTTTCTACTGTCAAAGATTTTCAATTTAAACAAAGGGATTAATTCGACACATTTAATTCGATTCAATTTTGATGAACTAATCATTTTCATGGACAGTTAACTTCTAGTAAATGCACTTAATAACTCTTTTCTGTTATCTTCTACTGATTATTTATCATTCTCCTCTTTTATATTATTACATAATGAGTCATTCTTTTTCTAACCAACTGAATAATTCTTCGAGTAACTTTTTCGTTCCTTTATATATATCATAGGAAGCATGCGAGAGAAAAAGAAGAAACTAATCGTGATGTTTGAACACGCTGTACTGGTTGATATGAGAAAATTAGACAATAAAAATCAAGAGAACCGAGCTTGGCCCCAGCAAAAAAAAATCAAATCTTCTCTTCTTATTATGGTAATTTTGTTTTCTCTTAATTCTTTTAACGAGAGAATTTTTACTATCTAATAAATAATTCAAAAAATAGCTAAAAGCACATATTATGTAAGCTACTGTTTAAGACGAAGGAAAAGAAAATGTTTTTCTGTTTGATTTCTTACTATAATAAAGTAAGATCTATCGATAGATCTCATCTAATTTATAGTATTTACTGTTCATATTATTCGTCGAAGTTTTCTACATTTGGTAAATCTTCGATTAATGATTTAAATCTATACTGAATAATTGAAAATTAACTATCAACAACTTCCCGGATAGGTTTGCTCTTAAAAAGAGTAACTGAGAAAATTATAAAAGAAAAACAGGTCAAGAAACTTTGTGATACACAATTCGATGTGTCTTCATCTCTGCTTTACAACGATGAAGATATTTATCTATACAGAAGATTCTTCTTAAAACATAATATAAAGTACTTAATTTAGTTCGTACAAAAAGATTTTTGTGTATTATTTTGTCTGTAGGAATGAATGGTACAGGTAAACCAGTACATGAAAGTGATTTTAGTGAATGGGAAAAAGTTATTCGAACTAATTTACATGGTCCATTTTTATGTTCAAAATTAGCTGCTAAACAATTTATCAAACAAATTGAATCAGAAGGTAAACAAAGTACTGAAAATCGAGGAAAACGAAGTGGTAATATAGTTAATATATCAAGTGTTCATGAAGAATCGGTCGCTGTTGGAGAAGGGGCATGTATGTGTTATATATATATTAATTTATAAATGTGAGAATTAGTTTTTTTTATTTCTAGATGCTGTATCAAAAAGTGGTCTACGTAATTTAACTCGTGCTATGGCTTTAGAATTAGCTGAATATGGTATTCGTGTTAATGATGTAGCACCTGGTATGATTTTAACACCTATGAATCAAGAATCAATAGATGATTCAAAAAAACGTAAAGAAAATGAAAAACAAATTCCAATAAAACGAGCTGGGATACCAGAAGATATTGCAAATATGGTTTTATTTTTATGTTCAGATGATGCTAGTTATTGTACAGGTGCCACTTTTTATGTTGATGGTGGATGGATGTTAACTCGTCCAAATGTTTAATTTATATTATTATTAGATACAACTCGATATAATTTATTTTTTATTATTATTCATCAATATAATCCAGCTGATTGAGAATTTTTTTCATTCAACTTGATGCTTATTCACGATAAATAAATAGCTAAATTTTATTTAAATAGATATGTATATTTTCAAATATTCTTTGATATTAAATAGTGATTCATCAAAACACTTTTCAACTTATTACTAACGAAAATTACTCTAGAATTTTCAAAATCTTTTACATAAAAAGAATATCTCTTAAGAATGAGCTATTTTTGTAGAGGAAGGCTTTATCCATCCAATAGTGTATGTATTATTAAGTTTTATTACATACTATGAGAAAATTGATTTTGACATAGCTTCATTCAACTTTGGCTTTGATCGTAGTCTAAATTTCTCGTTATACAACGGATTTTGATAATATATAAGAAATTAATTATTCGTCAATATTTTACATCTATTTATCGATTGAAAAGTTTAAGAAGATTCTTGTTCAAATGTACTGCTTTCAGTTATTGCACCATTTGATGTTATGCTTTAAAAACGTGTAGATATTACTAAATCTGCTGCGTGTAATACAAGAACTATCGGATAATGAATTCCTGTTATATCTCTGAAAAAATAATTCTGTACTCAAAACGTTAGTATATTTCAAATATTTATTTCTATCGTATTTATATTTCGAGAATGTATATTTAATTTTAATTATATTTAATCAGTAAATGGTACAAATTGGTAATAGTAATCATATAGATATTGAAGCTTAAAATCATTCATTAATTCATTTATGTTTATACATAATATTATTTTATATAAGCAATATCGTTCAGAAGATGTTCGATAATATAACCAAAAAATTTAATAAGAAATAAAATAAAAATAGATTAGGAATATTTGATATAAAAAAAATCAATTGTTGATTTATTAAAATAGTTTTCCATTTGCTGCAATATCTTTCATTAATGTATTATTGCCAATGATAGCTGAGCATTGATGATGTTTGTTGACACAAAACTTCAATATGGCTGTTAATATCTTCTGTACTCCTACTACGCAAATTCGCTTGCAGAGAACCATTAAGTCGTTCTACCCAGATCTGCTATTTTTGTCCTGTTTCAATTGATAATCTACATACGCTTGAATTTTGATAAGTGAGTATCGCTACTTTTTAAGAACCGCTACCCACACTCTTGAAGATTTCTATTATCTTGAAAATCACCATCTTTAATGTTGAAAACAGCATCCGCAGTAGCTGACTCGAATAGAAATAATGACAATAGTAAAACAAGAATCGCGTTAATTTCTGAAGGCATACTTACAAAATATTGAAAAAACACAGCAATACAGTAAACATTTGATGTTTTGCGTTGGAAAACATGTATTAAATCTGAAAAATAACTTATTATTCTTACGTAAGTGTAACTTTCACAAAGAATAAAATGGACAAGTGAGAGTTAAGATTAAAAAATTCGTTGAAGCTCACGGATAAGAAGGGAGGAACAATGATTTTGTTCTAATGAAGTCTCATGAATTGCTGAATGTCTGATGAAATTTCTCTATGATATAGATGCGAGTATGCATGCGTGCATACAACTGTTTTATCCATCATTTATCCGTAGTAATTCAATATGAAGAACACCTACTATATGTTGCAAGAATACACACGAAATGAAAAAAAAAGTATGTGTACTATACTAATTCGAATACAATAACTAGTGACGATCATATTTACATTTTTCAATCCAGAATAACATAATGCAATTTAAGGAAAGAAATAAATACCACATTCGTAATCAGCATCGAAAAATGTGTGCTTTCCTGAATAAATGTTTTCGTTAAAATATTGCCTTCAGAGAAGTATATATGAAGTTAGTCACAAAAAAAGTGACTGAGGAAATGTAAGAACGGATTTTTTTGTGGAGTTTATTTTGTTATTGAATTGCATTATACTATTCTAGATTAAAAAAACGCCTATAAATCGTCACATTATCCATTTAATGTTGATATGAGACACTCAAATACGTTAAAAATGATTTATTCGAATTTTTACGATTTTGGTCTTGATTTGACATCAGAAAACAAGCATTATATTATTCTCTCAATGTTTCTTATAACATTCCTCAGAACTAAGTACGATCAGGCCTAAAATTTTGTTTTGGCTTACTTTTGAAACCTTAAAAATGATATATCGAAATTTTTCTCATACGAAGTGTTCTCGATTGAGTTATGAATACTCTCTTAAAATGATCTGAAAAGTAAAATTTTTTTTCACTATAAGAGTACAATATAAAAACTATAGAAGTTCTTAAAGTCATTAATAAGTATATTTCAAAGAAGTAATACCATAAAATGTTGCTCCATATTTCTCTTCAATAGAAGGAAACTGAAACAAAACTTTTTTTTATTGAAAGATACAGATTCTTTTGCTCTTCCAGATTGTATATAATGTATTATTTTTACCATGATTATAAATGAAACAACATGGCAAAAAAAGAAGTGTACTTTCGAAAACATTCCGCATTTTTTTTTTATAAAAATATAGTAGAAAATTTTCTCGTCTTTCTAATGGTATGCAATTTGTTTTTTTTACTCGTATTCCTCAATGAAATGAAACAAGAAAGAGAGGGAAACATCCGTGCGTTATTTTTGCAATTTATTCATGAACACGTCAAAACACTATAGTCGATAACAATACTTTGGTTCCTTTTGTACTCATTAAAAAGTCCTTGTAGATCGGAATTAACTATCATCTAGAAGTTTTTTTTTGACAAGTTCATGAAAAAAACACTTCAAATTCATTTCATTGAGGATTGTGAGTGAAAAAAACACATTAAAAACTATTCGAAAGAGGAGAGCATTTCCTATTGATTGGTAATAAAACTTTCTTTTTGAAATATATTTATTGAAGAAATATAAAGGTCAACGTTTTCTGCTATGTTTTTATAAAAAACTGCGGAATATTTTCGAAAGTATTACTTCTTTTTTGCTATGTTGTTTCATTTATAGTCCTGGTAAAAGCAATAAATTATACAATCAGTAGTAACATTTTATACATCTTTTCTCTTAGTTTTCCAAAAGCTCATCAGAACAAGTCAATAGAAGTTTGTGACAAAGTTATCCCAGAGAATTCAACAATAGTTGCTAGAATTCATTTTTCGAAATTGTTCTTTGAATTTCGATCTACACTTTACCATCAAATGAAAACAATTAACGCAAAGACGATTATCTAACTGAGAGTGATGGCACACAAGGTTTCGAACGAGCACTCATTGAAGATCAAGTCTTACTCTTCCGAATCATGAATTTTTTTAGAGTAGTTAAATTTTGTCCTTTTACTATCGTATTGATAAATTTCATAGTTTAAAAGAATTTAGTACATCCAAAAAAATGAATTCCGTCACACGCTCAAATTCATGAATGTATCATTTGAAAAAAAATCTAAGACTACATGATTTGTCTGAGCAAAGGTATATACAAAATCGAACTATATTCAGAATATGTGGGAACATCTAGTAGCTCTTTAACAAAAGTTAGGGTCAGCAAACTAAAAAATTTCCCGTCTTCCTTTATATCACTTTTAACTTTTCTCTTCCAGCTTTGGTTATCATCTCTGAAGTTTTAAGCCTTCCCTAGATTAAAATCGTTCCGTCGCCTCTGTAGCGAAAATAATGAAGCTTGGAAATTTTGAAAAGTCACTTATAGATTCGATTCATCCATTTCGAAACTCTTTAAACACGACTTTCAAAAAGATCTTTCTTCTTATTTAACTCAGAAATCTTGCGTTAACTGTGCAATTATTAAATAAGGCATTGTTGCCGTTATCTGATAATATAACTAGCGGATAACATATTGTTGAATAAAAATGTTTATTCAAATTGTAATTGTTTTGATAAAGTTTTTTTTATGATAAGCTTATAATGCCGTTTTTTTCTCATTTTTTTCGGGAGTGAAAATAATAAATATAAAATAAAGAAGGTGAATACAATAGGAACTTCTTAGCATAATAATCGAAATATGTGAACAAAATTTAAGGCTCGTTTTCTTTTATAAGTTTCTTACACTTTTTAATAATTTTTCTACAGCAAAGAAAACATGACTCTGGCTCGCCAATGATTACAACAGAACCAAACGGTACCTTTTTTGTTATTGAAATTAACATTATTGATATAAAAAAATAATTGATCATTTCTGCCTGGTTTAATTTAACTTGTTCAAAAGAAAACTAGATTAATTTTATTAATACAAAATTTTTTCCTATATTTTCTGTTATATTGATGACATTAATTTCTTTTTATATGAAATATATTTAATAACTGATTATATTATAACAATTGAAAATAAAATTAATCCAATCACTATAATAAGAACAATTATTATTATACAGACGTCTAAAGTGAAAAAAACTAATTATCTTTTGCGTCTATGGAAATAGAGAAAAAAATTTATGCATCTTTGCTTAGTTTTCTTTTCACATTAACCTGAATAAAAGCTACTAACACTAGATAAACTCATTACATTTATCATTAATTTAGTTATTTCGTGTATCAACATCAATTAAGGTAAGATATCAAAAAATGAATATCTTTTATCTCTATTTAATGATTATTTTGTTTCACCCTCATTGAATATAAATAAAACATGACACCGAAATTTCTGCCTCATTGATACATGATAATTGTCGTGAAGGTCTTTTCATACTAAAAATAAAAATGTATTTTCCTTTTAATCGTTTTATTTTCTCTTTCAAAAAAATAAACACACACTATCTCATTACAATCTGTTTTTTACAATATCAAGTTTATTTCTCCATTTTTGAAGTTCAGGGTGATTTGATGGTAATGAATGTTCTCCAATATCTATTGCACGTTTATAATACGAGTGTGCTTTTGAGTATTCACTCATGTTGGAATATACATTACCGATGTTGTTGTAAGATATAGCCAAACTAGGATGATTTGCAGAAACTGATTGTTGTTTGATTTCAAGGGCTTTTTCGTAATACGAAAGTGCTTTCGAGTATTCACCCACGTCAGAATACACTCCACCGATATTACTGTAGGTCGAAGCCAAATTAGGATGATTTGCAGGAAGTGATTGTTGTTTAATTTCAAGTGCTTTTTCATAGGACGAGAGTGCTTTCGAGTGTTCACCCATGTTGAAATATACTCCACCAATATTATTGTAGGACATGGCCAAACTAGGATGATTTGCAGGAAATGATTGTTGGCTGATATCAAGATCTTTTTCATAAAATGAAAGTGCTTTCGAGTATTCACCCATGTCGGAATACACTCCACCGATGTTACTATAGGTTGAAGCCAAATCAGGGTGATTTGTAGGAAGTGATTGTTGTTGAATTTCAAGGGCTTTCTCATAAGAAGAAAGTGCTTTCGAGTATTCACCCATTTTGAAATACATTAAACCGATGGTGTTATAGGACGCAGCCAAATCAGGATGATTTGTAGGAAGTGATTTTTGGCTGATTTCAAGATCGTTTTCATAAAATGAAAGTGCTTTCGAGTATTCACCCATGTCGGAATATACTCCACCAATGTTGTTGTAGGATGCAGACAAATCAGGATGATTTGCAGGAAGTGATTGTTGTTGAATTTTAAGGGCTTCTTCATGAGATGAAAGTGCTTTCGAGTATTCACCCATATCGGAATATACCAAACCGATATTGTTGTAGGACACAGCCAAATCAGGATGATTTGTAGGAAGTGATTGTTGTCGAATTTTAAGTGCTTTTTCATAATACGAGAGTGCTTTCAAGTATTCACCCATTTTTGAATACACCACACCAATAGAGTTGTAGAGCTTACCAAAATCAGAATGATTTGAAGGAAGAGTTTTTTTATAGATTTTTAGTGACTTTTCGTAAAAAGCAATTGCTTCCTGATATTCTCCTTGCATATTTTTGATCTTTACAAGTTCCTCATAAATATTTCCTTTTTTCCTTTCATCAGTTATTTGTTCAAGAAGAACTTCATAAACTTCTTCAGCCTTTTTGGGTTGACCAATTTTGCGTAGTAATAAGCCCAATCGAGCCCATCCTGTTGATCCTCCAGTTTCTTCTCGTATACGATCAGTAAGCATATGACGATCTTTATCATTATCACTGATAAGAGTCAAATCTATTTGAAAAATACGAGGATTGTCATCCAATGGTTTGATATCATTGATACGAAATACTGTGTGCATGGAGAAGAGCATTTCATCTTCAGCTGGAAAATAGCTAATATCTTTGATGGAAGCAAAAGGAGTCGATGATTTTGAGGGATCGATGGACATGACGAAAAGGACACCCACCAAATCAGGATTAGTAAGAGCGTTGCGGGCAAAAGTTAGAGAAGTCTTACGATGTTTGCTAGTGGATAAAAAATTGTTAAAGGACATTAAGCCACCTGTGTTATTCTTTAATTGATTAAAATCCGTTTTGGATAAGGCTTGACCACGATAAACAACGAAAAATGTAGTATTATGATGAGGATGATGAACAAATTGTTCCTTGTGTAATTGATCGATCTGTCGATGTAAATCATTAATGAAAAACCCCATTTTTATCATAAGATCTCCATCCATTGTTCGAAGGCCACGATTGAGCATTGGATATAGAAATGATTGACATGTGTACCACCCAATTGGAGTTTCATTACCATAGTTTTGTTTCAATTGTTTAACATTGATCATTTCTTTTTCATTGCCGACAAATACAACTCCACAATAATCAATAAATTCATTAAAATGGTTTTCTTCAAAATTGATGGATAATAAGATTTCTTTGAAGATTTGTGTATACATAAATGTTGGATCTAATTGATCCAACTTTGTATGCGATATATCACCATTTGTATTCATAATACTAATGGAAATTAAATTTTGTTCACATTGTTGAACTGCTTCTTCAAGAGCAGCATAGATTGGGGTTATTTCTGTAAATATACCCCGAATTTTTAACCATTCTTTAGTCCATTGTTTGTAATATTTTTCATTATCACAGAAGATAAAAATCGAATCTACTTGGGACATATTGTGAATACGAGGCACAATATGTTCACCAAGTGAACCAGATATAATCATACATATCTTCTCCTTCTTAATAGTTTCCACAAATTGTAAACATTCTTGTCCATCAGTAAATGTATTGACGCTGTTCACTATACGGCGTAGTCGTGCTATGATGTTTCGGCAATCAGCGTCATATTCTTCGTTAATATTTTTATCTAACCAAACCAATAGAACATTTTGTACCATTTTAATATTAATTCGACGACATACAGTTGCACCTTTTGGAGCAGTTGATACTTGTTCTGTTTCTTGTATATTATTAGTTTTGTTCTTAGTGGTTGACTTCTGCTTGCTCATAATTTTGACGTATGAATGTTTTTAAACTTGAAATAACTGAAAAAGAAATATACTAATAAAAATATGATTTAAAATGTAATCTCTTCTCTCTCTCTCTCTCTGCTTTTTCGAACGAGTTTTTTTTGTTCTTCTCTAAGAAACCTATATCGCAAATTTTCGAGCAACTGCGTCGCAGTCTTTGTAGCTCGCACTGACGCATGGGGACATAAAATGAGGTGTAGCAAGCACTCTAGTTCATTTAAACTTTTTACAATGAGGAAGACATTTCATCTGTATTTCTAAATAATAAATGTAAGTGCTAAGGTGCACTAAATTATCAATATGAATATGTAGTCATTACATGAATTATTAATTTATTGCTAATTTATTGGTAATTTACTCTCAATTTATTTTCAATTTATTACTAATTTATTACTAATTTATTACTAATTTATTTATTGCCTCGACTGAAGGGAAGGTCATATGAAAAAAAAATAGTGTGTGTGTGTGTTTCAAGGACAAAACAACATGAGGGTTAAAAAAAACCATCCATTTAAAGATCAATACTCAATATTTTCAATATATGGCTTTCATCCAATCGCATTGTGTCTATTTGGAATTCTAGCTATTGAAACGTTTTCCAAAACTTAAATTTTCTTCTGTCGGTTTGTGAGAATCTAGGCTTTACGCCAATCAATATTTTGTGAATGCATTTCATTAAACGCTCTTTGTAGAAAAAAACGAGAATTTCTCAGTGACGTTTCATCAACGGTGACATAATGCACCTCGTTTATAGATATATACGCCTTTGCCTGCTTATTTTGAGTTAGTGAAACACTAATGAATTTGGTTGTGAATATAAGAGAATAAATCATTGTGGAAGTACATGCCACCATGTGAGCTGCGCCTCGAAGAGATGCCAATAAATTATTAACCGCCTATCCCGAGGTCGACTGCACCTCAAGATTGAGAACTGATCAGTATGAGATTGGACATGTCTTTCCAGAACACTTCATTAAGGTTCCATTAATGAAAAATTACAGTCTAAGGCAGTCTTTATATTAAGATCGAGAAAACAAAAGTATTAAGTATAAGTTCACAACAAAATCCGCTCTTCTTAGGCATTTCTGTCGAGATTTCTTCTTTTATAACTACGTTTTTGAACATAAGCTATACGTGAATCGACGTCCATACATGGACGACGAATATACGCTTTTTAGGGAAAGCAATCATTGCCTCTTGTAGTGCTGCTATACCACTTGTATCCTTGTCAGTACAGGAGGATGATGTTCTAGGAAAATAGACTTAAATATGACACCGACTAGCCGCTACGCTGTATAATTTTCTTTTATTTTTTCGTTACCTTTAGACGATTTTTGAGCAAAATGAAGCGGTACGTTGGTCTATCCCCTCTTCCCATATGAGAAACTAAGCAGTCAGGTGTGAATATTCGTAGAAACGCCCATGATATTGATTATGATTTGTACTTTACGTTTTCATACGAAAATGTTAACAGGAAATTTAAAGACTCAACCTTCTTAAAGAATAATCGTTACTAACGTGCTGTCTATATGTGCACGTGTATCCAGCAGTGTTCTCAGAACAGAGTCCAGCAAACAGTCAGAGACAACGATTAGACGAATTTAGTCAACGGTTAAGTGACTCGTAGCGGCGACTGTATATGCAGTTTACATAACAAGACATTTTTCCAACGATGACACACAGAACACGAAAGAAAAATAGGCTTGTTTGAAAATAACAGATAGAAAACAAATACGAATCATGTGAACCATAATTTAAAATGCTTTCAGTAAATATGATAGGCTTTAAAATAATCCATTAGACACAACTCTACATCACATTTGATATTTTCATACAATGTATCCCTTAATTCTTGATCTTCTCGCTGTATGAACAAATGTTTTTATATGGAAAAAAGGCACTCCACATTATTTATCAAATGTGATCGTTCAATCAGAACATTCTTTATAATACAAAATAGCTTTTTGAGAGCAATGATTTTTTCTCGAGAAGTGTTAGCAATCTGATCCATGTATCAATTCATTAAATAATATATTGATTGTCTGAAATATTAAAGGACAACCAATAAATAAATATCAGTAAGTATAATTGATCTTAATCTGACAAATATTCATGTGACGTCGTCCGTATTCAATGGGTTAAAATAATTTGAAATGAAAAGAAAGATTTCATATCGATATCGAAACACTTCTTCCAGTAATAGGTTATTTATTTTAGGTATATTTTTAGCTTAAATATTTTCTCAATTAGAATTTCTTTATAGAAATCTGGTTTAAACTAATTCAATAGTATGAAGTTGTACAGAATATCAGTGGATAGGGAACAAAAATTGACTAGTAAATAATAATTTATTTTGACAATAAAATTAGTTCCTTAATTAAAATTTTGAAATCTACTTTATAATACTTTGCAAAGTATAAGATAATTCACAATTAATGAGAAAATGACAAGGAGAGATAATAACAATAATAAAAGTATAATGATATCTTTATAATATGGAATTAAAAACCTCATTTTCTAGTCATTAGTGATGTTTGATTTTGAAATATGTTAAATTATTAATATAAATCAATGATTAAAAAAAATATTACAAAGTATATACAATAAAAAAATGTGTACGATACAATAATGAATTGATAATCTTATAGTTTTGTTACTATAAAGATGAAATTTTTAATAGATATTTTATGCTGAAACAATCTTATTTTTGAAAGTAGAAAATTCATTTTTACAACAATGAATTCTTAACTTCTTTTCGAAATGTCTTTGACAGTAGTAAATTTATATAACATCCAATGCAAAACGGAATATAACCACTAAAGCTGCCCACATTTCTAAGAAAGAGATCTATTTGTGTTTCATCAGCACTTTTTACATTATATTGAGTAATTTGCTGATACATAACAACACCTGATAGCATAGAACTAAAAATGATATAAACACTAATATCGATCAAAAGGATTAGAACAAGTTGTCGATCTTTTGTAGGAATAATAGGAAAACCTCCTATTGTCTTTCCAACTATCGACAAAGGAGCAACTCGAACATGACGTACGTTTCGAACATTCTTCAGCGTCCATACTCCAAAAATTGTCATTATTAAAGGTATAAGAATTGCTTTTATTATAAGTGAATAATATGCTATGAATATTAAATGTGTACCAGATGCAAAATAACAAATAACAAAATTTGGTTGAATTTCTATTATATTAACTAAAATTAATAAATGAGAATGAAATAAAATCCAAAATAATGTTACACCACTAATGCATATATAAGCAAGACGTTGACTACTACGTTGACGTGTTCGAGCATTTGACGAAGTAACTAATATTCGATCAATAGAAGCAAGAATTAAATAAGATGGACTTAATACATCAAATAAAAGGGCTATATAAATATTGAACCGACAGAAAGCTAAATTGTATGAACTAGGTGTGATATTATAACCATATGAGAGTGTTGTTGATAATATTGATGTATAAATTAAGATAATATTAGCAATATTGAATGCTATTAAATAGATTGAACATGGATTTTTGCGTAGATTCTTTTTAGTGAAGATAATTAAACTCAAGATACAACTCACACTACCAATCATCATTAAAATTGGACCACCATATTGAAATAAATATTTCTCGGATAAGATTAACGTTGCAATGAAATCAGATTGTAAAGACATATTGATTGATTCTTTCTGAAAAAGATAAAAATAAAGTTGAGATAACATTTTATCTTAATGGTAGGATAGAAAACTTGTTATAACATATCTTTGTCTGAAAATAACTTACTTTACTGGCAAGATCGATTGACTGTTTAGACTAGATATGTTTATGATAATTACTCAAGTTCTCTAAGTAAAAGCAAAAATAATTTAAAAAGAAAAGAAGAAAATCTGATTATTATAGGAGATAGAAGAAAAATTATGGATTGTTTTTCACATTATAAGACATTTTGAGCTTGAATAATATCCTTAAAATGCTGAAAATAATTTCATATGATACAAAGTGCAAAAAAATAAATGTAAACATTTTTCTCCAAGTAGTATCCTTAAAAAAAGCATATTAGATTACGAGATCAGCTTGATATCTCTGAGCTCAAACAATACATTGGATGAAAACAAATCATATGACCGTCAAGTTGAAATTAGATACTGGCTGTTCGAAAATAATCAATAAAAACCATTATTATGATTTATTTTAGACATGATCATGTATTTATTTCCATTTCTTTTTATAATCCTATTCCATATAAGAAATATTATCTCTAAATGGGCAATAACAATGATAATATTGATAATGAAAATATGTATCAAAAAAAAACCGGAGTACTTTATTTACATATATAGGGACATTTCTTCTTTTCGGTTAATATACATCTATTATATCATTTGATTAAATTGAAAAAAAAAAGCAATAAAAGATTAAGTAAAAATAAATCTTATCAATTATTTTTCACTTAAATATACTTTAATACGATTTTGAGAGAAATTAAATTTAATAACTCAATTTAAGATAACATTTACGAAGAAACATTTCAGTTTTTCAAAATGTTTTGATTTCATCTTTTTATTACAAGGAGAGATTGAATTCTTCAGAACATTTTTCTTTGAGATAGTTTTTTCTTTCTGCTTTTCCTATTGCAAAGTATCATTTCAAATTATTATCACATTTAGTAGAAATGTTAAAAATCAGAATGAAAGACTTTATTTCTTGTCGAAATTTATTTTATCGTGTTAATATAAATTGATCTGTGTGATATACTAGCGAATCCATATACGAATAAAATATTTGAATATTAGATCTCTGCAAATTCCTAGAAAAGAGAAACGAATATGAAGACAATTATTCTTCGTGTAATTTTTGGTTTATTCTTGATGATCTCATCTTTAGATGCTAAACATTTATTTTATGATAATGATAATAATATTCCATTAACTGATGAAAAAACTCGTATGATTTTTCGATTAATGGTGATGATCAGACAGAATCATTTAGTACACGTGGCAATACCAACGGTTGTCACACATGTATTATATCTTTTTAATTGTTGTCTACCGAGTATTGCATTTGCAACGAACGTGGTAACTTTAAATTAATTCCAATCAAAAATTCCAATTATTTTAAGGAAGTTTAGAAACATTCTCTTATTAATATTTATAATAGAAATAAATTTAATATCGATGACAATAGTAATGGTAAACAAAAAGACAAAAACCTATTCTCATTATAAAACTTATATTGTTTTTAATCATTTGACAATGATAAATTTTACAAAGAAAAATTCGTTTCAACCTATAAGATTTTTGCATTATATTAACAGAAAAGATATATGAATAGATTAGAATCTTTTTATAAAAAAATTAAATTTATTTGTTAATATACACCAGATAATATTTTAAATAACAGTTTATTGAAAATTTCAAAATTAGTAGACATTTGAGACGTGATTTATCCCAAAATTAAGATCATGAACGATTGAAAATATAAGATATACATATTATACTTTGAACTACATGGTTATCATAACAAATAGATCAGATCGAAATCTTTTGCACTCTACAGTTTCATTTTCTTTTTTTAGTTTTGCATTTATTGTAGAAAAATATTCAAAGTTTCTTTCTTTAGTGACTTATTTACATTTTTTAGTTTCATTTATTTTGAAATAAGCTTTTTAATATTTATCATTATATGAAAAGCTTTTCGAAAAGAACTAAAATGATTGGTTTACAAGATGCTTCAGAAATAATTTTAATGGATCAAAACGAAAATTCTAAATTAAGTTATTCTATCAATAATTTATTACTCCATAAAACAAAAATTCTCTTCTCTTGTTTCAACTAGACAAAAGACACAATAATCTACTTCATTATTCTATAAAAACCAGATACATCTTTTTGAAATATACACTTTAACTCCTCAGAGATATCTTATTTAATCATGCACACAATCCGAAGTTTCCATTCACTTACGTTAGTTGTGATGACAGTAATCAATAGTTTAGAATATAAATTTATAACATTTTTTCAGAAAACTTTTTTCTTAACACAATGTAACCAAAA
The DNA here is from genome assembly GCA_022393335.1 of Macrotrachela quadricornifera. Lineage (NCBI taxonomy): Eukaryota > Metazoa > Rotifera > Eurotatoria > Philodinida > Philodinidae > Macrotrachela > Macrotrachela quadricornifera. Next base: position 1,009,080 of record JAJEKB010020795.1, on the reverse strand, counting down.
AAAGTTATTCCAAAAATAGCAATCTGTTTTTTAATTTGAAATACACAGTAATTCGTGTTGTAAGATTGTTGTATCTTCTCAAAAGAACTTATTTTTCTTTTTTGAATGCTATGTTTTTTAGTGTGATCTTTCCGGTGGTGTAGTCAGATTTCGTTAGTTTTTATTTCAAGTTGTTGAAAATTAAAGATTACATTTTTGAAAACAATGCAAAAAGATCGCTTGTGTTAGACTCAATGTTTTGATTACTACGACAAGAATATAAATGAGTGCAATTCTTACGGACCTGTATCAGATAGAAATTGGACGAACACCTTATTAACATGCAAATAACATTTTAAAAATCAAGAACACTTTTTTTTCTTGTAAACGTAAAAATATTAGCGCTGTGTTAATATGATATTCGCCAGATTTTGAAAATACTTTATTTTGTAACAAAACTTGTCCTCTATCTGATACACGACCGTAAAAATTGCACTCATTTATATTTTTGTCGTAGTAATCAAAATATTGAGTCTGACAAGCGGTTTTTTGCATTGTTTTCAAAAATGTAGTTTTTAATTTTTTGCAACTTGAAAATGAAAATGACGAAATCGCACTACACCATCGGAAAAAATCACACTAAAATCCATGTGTTTACACTCACAATTCGTCATCATTCTAAAAAATATATGAAAAAATTGAAAAAACACTAAAAAACCGATCTGTTCTTATAATTATGACCAGCACTGTATTGAATTCATAAATAAATAATCGATTTTAATGCTAAAAATGGTCATTTGATAGTATAAGGCATGCTAGCAATTATGCACTTTTATTTAAAATATATAGACCATCTTATTTTAACATTCTTATAAATAAGTATTTATTCTACTTTAGGATAGTCAAAGAGGACAAGAAAGTGTACACTGTCTTTTATTCAATGTTCGATCTTATATGGTGCTACCAAAACCTTTCAATGATTATTACAAAGTAGTTTATTGTGTTGAAATAAAATAAATTCCTTTTTAATGATTTAAGAGATCAATTTTAATTTTTTGTTAAATATTCAAATATCAAATAAATAATTCAGTTATTTTGACAAAGAGAACATTAATATTATATTTCTCTTGATATAATGTGAAACAATAATTGATAAATTATTTCTTAGAAAATGAAACTTGTTGTAAAATAATTTTGTACTTTTAGTAGTCTTCATTTTTTAATACCTGTCTTTATCGATTTAATGTATTATTAAGAGTAGCGCACCAATATGGCAATATGTAATGATTGCTTCCAGAAGAAAAAAATTGAAGAAATTATATAAAATTTTTGCTGCTTCTGAATAGTTTCATTTATCGATATTCCTATGCATGATAGAACTCGTATGTAAATATTATTTTACTATACATAGAGATCTGAGTAATACACATGCAATATTTCTTCTCGTAAAAAATTTACCTTGTGTTGCTCATAGTTATTTTAAGATTCTTTCATTTCTATATCGATTTATCCGATTATATTTACTTACCTATGAATAACCACAGTAATAAAAAGAAAAGCTTTCAGATTAATAAGTGAACTATGTAGTATTTTTCTTTTTCTTTGTAAAATATTTAATAAATACCACAGGAGAAAGAAATACACTATAAAAAGACCCAGAATCTCTATTAAATTTCAGTTATTCAAGGTAAGTTCTATTGCAATTTGTTATTCTTTACAATTTAATATTTCATAGGAAAAAAAAAGTTAACTATGAAAACGATTATTCTTCTTGCAATTTTTGGTTTACTTTTGATGGTATTAACATCAAATGCTAAACGTTTATATTATGATAATGATAATGATATTGATTTAGCTGATGAAAAAGCTCGTATGATTCTTCGATCAATGATGGAGGATGATAGTAGTGATGATGATTCGTCAGAATTATTTAATAAACGTGCCAAGCCCAACGGTTGTGTCAAATGTGCAATGGGTCTTATTGATTGTTGTCCACCGGATATTTGTCAAAAGAGAACGTTTGCTATAGACAAATGTTTAAAAATTAAACCAGGCAAATAATATGGCTTATTATGTAGAACTAGTTTTCTTTTCATTTATTCATACAATTAAAATGTATTCATTATCTTTTAAATTTTACTAGAAAGGAAATTCTTGTTTATTTCTCATTTATCAATAATCTAAGTACATCATCTCAATAAATTTACATACCTCTTATAATATGATTTTCAGCATATTGAATTGAATTATTAGTATCACGTTTTGCAATAATGAGAAGTTAATATCAACTGTAACTATTCTGAATCAATATTCAACATAAGTCATAATTGAATGCAATGTCATAATCAGTAGGTGGTCATTGGGCAATTTCTACTTAAACCTAATTTTATTGCCACCTAATTTTTTAAAAATGTGGGCAATTGCCTATTATCAAAAAATGTAAATACTTTCGCATACCTATAGTTGAAAACGGGGATAAACCGTACTACCAGGTTTTCCTATTTAGAAGGTCCTTGGGGGAGGTTTTTTGCATGAATTGTATGTATTTTGCCGGAAATTTGAGTGGAATTAAAGTCAATTTATCGAAGAAGAAAATTGAGTATTTCCATTATGGCTCGAATAAACGAGCTGATTTTTTTTTACCACAGATAGACGCATGCTCACACTCCAAATAGATACGGATGAGATTAGTGAGAACCTACGATAAGTATTTTGTTTTCTTTTGCTATCTATGAACAAGTGAAATTTTCTTGTTGGAGCCAATAGTGATATTTAACAAAGGTTCTGACTAACCCTGCCCGTGTGGATTTGGAGTGTGAAAATGCTTCAATCCTTGGTAAAAAAATGAGCTCATTTGCTCGAGGCGTAATAAAGATATTCAAATTTTTCTTTGACTAAGGACTTACTGGACACCTTATATAAATGAGTGTTTTGAAAATTCATTTCAGATATTGAAAGTACCAGTAACAAAATGATGATATGTAGTCTACAGAACGTGCATATAACTGAACATTAGAAATCATGCAAAAAATATTTTCATAATTGAGAATTTGTTAGAGATGTTTGTTACTATCCGATGTAAGAGAATAAACTAACTCATGTCATGGTCCGATTAAAGAAGATAAATCAACCGTCTTTATTGCCTGATGCAGAGGTGTAATTGAGTAGCTACAGCAGGAGGATGTAGATTTCACCAGGGATGTACCTGATCTGCAAATTTAGGGAACGAAAATGTTTTCCTAACGCTCTCTTTCAGCTCTACATCGTATTTTGGAGATATCCAAACAGATAAAGGCTCATTTTAATGCGCAAGGACACATTTTTTTTAACGATTTCGTATGACTGGGTAGCCGCGCAGCGAAAAATTTTTCTACGCTTGTAAAAATCTATCCCATTATAATTAAAGAAGAGTTATTTTAATGCTGCTGAAAGTGACTCCATTTTTGAAGTTTTATTACAACGGTTTAACTCGAAAACTTTCAATTCAATATGAATAAAATGGGATCATCAGCGATAAATGCAAAAATTGACTATCTAATTTTTATTTCGCCGCCAAAGACGCCTTCACGCTGACTCTACATTCAAATTTGAATATGAACTTGAAAGAAATGGAAGTTTATATCTTGTTCAATGCAAACAGAGTACTAACTGTTTACGTTCTCGAGTTATTCAAAAAACAGTGACATTGATCAATATTTAACGAAAAAAGATAGACTGACACTCATTATGTCTCTATCATATATTGGAAAAAAAAGAATGATTATCGTGAACTCGTCAAAACAAAGATAAGAATTATCGGTGGCACGGTTGAATGAGAGAAAATAACAGCATTTTGTGCCATCGAATAATATAGAATAATAAGAGGCAGTACGTTTGTTGATTGAAATATACATACACATCATACAAGCACCTTTATCGTGAATATCTTACATGTTAAAATGTCTGTCGATAAACAAAAGTTGGACTCACTCGATTCATCTTTTTCTTTTATTTATTTTTATTTATACTACTTTTAATCCTATTGATGCTTTTTTATGACTTTTTGACATAAGATATTCAAATCTATAAAATTGAAGAATACATTTGTGCAATATTATTTGAAAAAGTGAGCGAATTTATTTGTTAATGCAAGAAAAAATCTTGGCTACACCACTGGTTGCACTATTACTCAACATTTAGGAGTACTGCAGATATTGGATAGGCGACACCTATAATTTTGGCACAAGTTCTGCCTCAAAATCTAACTTTATAAGATTGCTATATGCAAGACTAAATCATCTAAAAAACAATATATCTAGCCGATAGCAATGAATTGTATTTATCCCTGTCTCAATAGAGTATACTAGATCTATCTGCAATTATCACATTAATAAATACATATCCTTTCGTAACTATGCGACATGATGTCATACAAAGTAAAACAGCGTTGTATTTACAGAAAGAAACATTTTTTCTAAAGACGCCCTATTTCGTGATATTTATCTTCTAGATTTCATCATAAACTACTTATATAGTATCTAATCATAATGTAACCACAAAACTAACAGTTAATAATTACATAGAAAACATCAAGAAGTTTTTAAGAAAACGTAGATGATTGAGAACAAAGTAATTTACTTAGAGATACCAAAAAGTAGTAGTAGAGGTATGTTATTTTCTTATAAAAAGTTTGAAAAAAAATTTCTTTTTATATAGTATGATAGGGAACATGACATTCTATTTTTCTATGCTATTTGATCACTCTTCAGTTAATAACATAATAATAAAATAGAAGAAAGAAAGTATTGAGGTGAATTAAATGGTTACGATTTGCATTTCAGTTTTCAATTACTTAACATGTTGTATCAGAAAATAAAATATATCACAATATGTAACGTGAAAAGTTCTACAACTGAAATAACAAGAAAAGAATTTCTCTTGATACAGAAAAAAATTGTTTTGTGAGACAGAAAACTGGTGGCATAAAGTTTTACTTTTTCAAAATCAAGAAGTGAACACATAAAAAAGGTTTCCTTTGTGGATTGTACAGCTTGTCATAGTTAATTTTTTACTAAATAAATATTATTTTCGTACGACCGATAGTTGTTGGCTCGAAATTTTGTTCCTTTTGAAAACAAAACATGCAATTAAAAAACAAGCACTTCTATGAAAATTGTCAAGCTTTTCAGGTTACATATTGTGATATATTTTATTTTCTGATACAACATGTTAAATGATTGAAAACTGAAATGCAAATCGTAACCATTTAATTCACCTCAATACTTTCTATCTTCTATTTTATTATTATGTTATTAACTGAAGAGTGACGAAATAGCATAGAAAAATGGTGTCATTTTCTGTATCGTACCATAAAAAAGGAAATTTTTCTCAAGCTTTCTATAAGAAAATAATATACCTCTACTACTACTTTTGGATATCCCTAAGTATATTTATCAAGACTTCCCAGCTATACTTTTTCATTGATCTGTTTTCTAATTCTTGTGTGTTGCCTCTCCTTTTTCCGTGCGGATGCAACAAGAATTTCAAGTTAGTCTTCTATTGTTTCTTTTACATCAACTGGTATACCTACACTGTAAGAAGTGAGTTTCTTTGAAGATCATCACATTAGATCACTTCGATCAGTCTTTCTCGTGATTGTCTTTCAAATCGTGGTTCTACACAAAAAAAAGCACGTAACACGTGTATTTTTCTTTTCTTCACCTTTTTTCTTTTCTCCCTAATTCATACTTGTCAAAATGTATGCAATCGTTATTTCATTCCCTTCTTTTTCGTACGTTTGCCTGGTTATATATTTATCTTCGTTCTTTGTGCTGACCTTTTTTCGCTTGGCTTTTTTTTTTCGTTTCATTCGTCCTTCAAAATAGCAAACTGAATATTAGTATAGTGCATCTATTATCAAGTAATTACAACAAGTGGCATTTGGAATATTGTTATTTTTTTTAAAATTTATCTAAAGTGCAAAAAGTTATTATAAATGTAAATATATGTTTACAAACGTAAGTTAGATGTAGGTTACTATATGGATCTATTTTGAACCATAATTAAGTAAAAATTACAAATCTTTTTAATCAATTATAATCCAAAAAATATTTACCGAATTCTGTTAACGATTAAAATGGAGTAAGTTTGATGGTTATTCGATTCTAAGTGGCTTCGTAATCAATTAGTCTTCTATAACTACGTATAACTTCTTACATTTATCTCTCTCTAACTTCGACATATATAGGTCTATGCATCTTTGCCACCGAAATTGCGATCACTATCTAATAATTACGACGATTTCTTTAGTCCTAACATTTAAGTCTAAGGTTACGATCGTCATTTACCATCGAAAATAATGTAAAGATTTTCAAAATTACATATACTTACTATTTATGTTGATATCGCTTTTAACCTCGATAAAAAAAATAATTAATTATGACTAGCATAAATGCGAGAATAGAACAAGGAAAGAAAAATATTAACAGTATAAATCTGGATATGTAACATTAATTTTATGATATGAATGGAGATCAGCAATTGTTATGTTAATACTTTGAACTAACAAATATTGTAAAAGCTATTACTAAAAATATACTAATTGACTAAATGCTATGCTATTTTCAAAAAAATGGTTAAGATTTCAAAAGTTCAGTAAGATCACCATTAAAAGATTAATCTTAATTCTCACTAGGGATGGCTAGAATCTTTTATTCTAGAGATTTTTAGTAAAAATAAAATCGAACTATCTTATCTAGTTAGAAATTCTCAATCTAAATGGAATGAAACTTATTCATTTAGCACGAATAGTTAATTATTATTTAACTTGTCCCAGGAGATCGCGTTCGTCTTTTATAAGTGAAAATAAAAGAAAGCAAGCTTTGTTCATTTTCAAGAACGGTTTATATTCATACTTATAGACATGTGACTATGTCATATATTTTAGATTAAATATAATAAGAGGAACTTAAATTATGATAGGATCTTCCAGGTCAATTGATTCGTAAGCTGTAACATATTATTTATAATGGCAGCATCGGTAACTTGATCATTGTTTTTTTTTATATGTTTTCATTTGATTTTTGTTAGAAATGTTTACTAGAAGAAAAAGTATTAAAACAAACAACTGATCATTCAACAAATGATATCTTCATTGATAATGAAAAGAAAAATTTATTCGAAAACTTCATTGAGGATAAGTTAGAACATTTTTCACCATCGATAAATGAAGTAAAATATGAAAATCAAGAGAGCTACCCATTTACACCAAGTAAGTGCTAATTTACAATCAAACATGTTTCTACTATAATCTTGATAAAATCTAATTTAATCATCTGTAATTTTCGCGATATTGTTAAGGCAACATTAATCAACAAAATAAACTCTTCTATCAAAAACAAAATTTATATCTAATGATTTATTTTACATTAATATTGTATTTTAATAAAAACTCATTATTTCAAGAAATATCGATGTTTTTAAAACTGAGAAAAAAGTAGTATCGATTCGTTTTTCAAAATGTCCTATATAACCAGAACGATTGAATCACATGATCTATTTGCCGATAACCATCAAGTCGACAAGATTTCTTACTTTTTCATTATCGATCACCAGCATAATAATAATTTATTTATTTTTCTTTTTGACTATAGTAAATGATACTGATAATAAACAATCAGCAGCTTCAAATACATTTGCACTGAACTTTTCAAATCAACAAATAGAATATGCAGAAAATATTTTTAAAGATTTAAATATTGTTTGGCTACAAAAACAATCTGATAGAAATATTTTTCATCAAACTATTCAAGATTATCAAAATGTTCACAATGATGAATATGACAATTATCAATGTGTTTTCTTTATAGGATGTCAACAAGTACCAATTTATATAACTGAATTTCATACATTTGATGAATGTCTTCATTATATAGAAACATTAGAAAATAAAAAAATATTTCTAATCCTACCAAATGCTTTGATTGAAGAAAGATTATTAGATGTGGTGAAATATCCTCAAATTTGTTTAATCTATCAATTAGATTCACAAAAATTTTGGATTACTAAAAAATCGATTAATGATTCCATTTTCTATAAACTATTATTAGAACAATTAAAACAATTAAGTGATTGGACTATTAATCATGAAAATATGTTTCATTTACTATCAAATGAAGCTATTAAGTCACCACTTAAAGATATTGATAATGATAGTCAAACATTTATTATTTATCAATTAATTATTGAAATAATACTTCGTTCTGAAAGAACAGAAAATAGTGAAATTGATTTTATTAAATATATAGATGATATATTTTTAAAAAGAGGACGTTTTATAAAAGATATTGAAGAATTTAAATTAAGTTTTAATCCAGAAAAATCTATTTATTGGTATACTCGACCATCATTTGTTTATCGTCTTTTAACTTATACTTGTAGTTCAAATAATATTCAAAAAATATTTAAAACTCGTTATTTTATTTGTAATCTATATGATCAATTAAAAAAACTTCATCCTGAATCATTATCTAAATTTGGTAAAAAATTTTGTGTCTATCGTGGAAAATCAATGTCTAATGATGAATTTATTAAATTAAAGAATAATATAGGTAATCTTGTTATTACAAAAACATTTTTATCAACAACAACAGATATAAATGTTGCTCGTCAATATGCTGGTGAAGATCTTCCACAAGGTTTTATTGGAGTTATATTTTGTATGATTATTGATACAATAACAAATCGAACAAAACCATTTGCATATATTGCATCACATAGTTGTATTAGTGATGAAAATGAAGTATTAATTTCAATTGGAACAATATTTAAAAGTTTATCAATTAATAAAATTTCAGTAATAAATTATTAATTTATATTTTAAATAATTAAAAAAATATACTTTTTCAGGAAGATATCTGGAAAATAATTTTAGAACGTACTCATCAAGAAGAAATACTTGAACAAATAATTCTTGATCAAAATTTGAATATTAATACAAATAATCAAACAAATAATATTAATTTAATGTTTGAATTCTTACAAAATCATTGTGATGAAGAATCCTCTTTAAATTTCACAAAACTGATACACGATCAACTAAGTTCATTCGTTTCAACAAATCGGAATGAACAAAGTAAGTGAAAACTTGAGATTGTTATATAGTCAATTATATCTGATTTTTAACAGGTATATAGTTAACAAAAAATGTAATTTCTTCTTAGGATGTTTACTTGCAATTTTCATCGTTTCAAACAAAGACGAATGAAATAGGAAAAAAGTTTTTTTTATCATAAGATAAAACAGGCTCTATCTAGACATTTCATAAAACTTAGAGGAGTCTTTTCATTTTCAAAAACTGGAAAAATCTATGACTTCCTGCCAAAATTTTTGTCTTATGATAAATTCTGTCAAAAAACTACTTCAAGTGCTCTTTGACTATATTTCTGGCAAAAAGTCAAATAAAAATTCTTTTTGCCAACAAAAATTCTTCACTATTGTTCTACTAAACATATAAAGTAGAAATTTTACATTCATAGATTAGGCCAGAATTGATAAAAGTATTAATGTACTTTACTAGTGTTTAAATAATTCGAGAACGCAAAAATCAGTAATATCTGCAAAGCGTTTAAAATATTTTACGGAAATGACTCATCATTTCGATGAAATTTTTGTGTCGACATACGAGTCGGATTGAAAAACTTCACATCTATAGTTCAATATGTATTTCAAGTAATAACTTCTTAATGATGAACAAATAAAATCATTAAGTTTCTCACAGAATCTTAACTTTTTTCGATATTTTAAAGTAATGACTAGTTTTAAAATGATTTCACTCTATACAATGATTGAAGAACGAGACAGTTTCATGCCTTGTTTTCAATTCATGAAATTCCTAGAGTTCTAACTATTGACATTCTCAAGTTATTCAAATATCTAAATTCAAAACATCTTTGCTAATTATAACTTTAAAATGAAAAAATCCATAATCTACTAATAAAATCCTATGATTAAAAACATTTTGAACAATGCACGCTGTTTTTATTTTCTCGTATTTGATTTGTAAAAGAATTACACACTATTTCACATGAATTATTTAATAAACCGATTAAAAAAAAACGCACATTCATTAGAAGAGATATAGGATTGAATATTTTGTTTCGTTATTTTGAATTTTATATTGAAGAGAAATAAAGGTCAATATTTATTCCATTACTTTTGCATCATGTGCTATGAGGAAAGTTGTCAGTTTCGGCAAAATCTGGAAAAAGCAGACGATTTTAGTTTTAGCGCAATACGATTCATTTAATTTTTATTTCTACTACTTTGTCTTTCGACTGTTAATAGCAATGGCATCTCGAAGTGGTTTAGTCGAATGGCACACAATTGAATGTGGAAATTCACAATATACACTACCTAAACGATATCAAGATCTAATTCCTATTGGACAAGGACATTTCGGGGTTGTAGCGTAAGTTGAAATAAAAATTCATTTTCTTGCTAATTTATTTTATTTGTTAATTCAGTCGTGCTATGGATACAGTATGTATACAAATGAACATTTAATTTGTTCTATAGAAACAGTATTATTCATTAGGTTACTGGTAAATATGTAGCAATAAAAAAACTGCTTCGACCATTTCAAACTGAAACACATGCTAAACGAACATATAGAGAACTGAAATTATTGATATATCTCAATCGTCCTGATGCTGATGTTTGCTTAAATAAATAAATTCTATTGATTTTATTTTCTTATTCTAATTATTTTATTGGAATAGGTTATACAACTATACAATGTATTTACACCAGAAGAAAATATCAATGATTTTCAAACATTGTATGTTTCTTTATATAAACTATATTTTTATTAGAGTTTCTTTTTTCATATTTTAAAGATATTTTGTATTTAATTATGTTGATTATGATTTAAATAAAGTTATTAAACGTGGAATACCATTTACAGAAGAACATATTCGATTAATTATTTATTCACTTCTACGTAGTTTAAAATTTATTCATTCTGCTGGCATTGTTCATCGTGTAAGAAGAGAAGAAAAACAAAGTTTATATTTTTATTTTTTTTATTTATTATAGGATATAAAACCAACAAATATTGGAATTAGTCAAAATTCAGATATTACTGTACGTATTAAGGATTATATTGTTTTTCTATTTAAAAAAATCTATTTCATCATTCATTTTACATTAGTCATCTTTTAGTCTCATTCTAAAGATATTCTTCGAATATAATCAGTACAGAAAACCTAAGGATAATTTTCATAAAGATCTTAGTGTATGGTAAGATTTTACTATGTGACAGTACGATCTTGAATGGATCTTACAGTATGACTTGTTAGAAAATTGCATGAATCACGATTTTCATAAGATTTTGTATGATCAACAAGATCTGATGTCTAATTTTTCGATCTGGGTATACTACGGATTATTCTAGATCGAATATCCACGATGAATAATATTGATAAGCATTCAATAAGACTAATTCCATTATATTGTTAACGACATATAAATTCTATAGAATTTAAAAGGAAATAACATGTACATATCGAGAAAAATCGAATCATGTTTATATTTTTATTATTTCACAATAGATTCTCGATTTTGGCTTAGCTCGTGTGACAAATAATGATCTTCAAACTGGTTATGTTGTAACTAGGTTAGAAAAATTAATTGTTCTTTTTTTCTCAGTATAATATATATTTTATATTAGATGGTGGCGTGCACCAGAAATTTTTATTAATTGGGAACATTATAGTGAAAAAGTTGATATATGGTCTGTTGGATGTATAATGGCTGAATTAATTCTTCTTAAACCTCTTTTTCCTGGAACTGATCATATTGATCAATTAACAAAAATCTTTGATATTGTTGGTACACCTGATTTAAGAACATTAGATGAAATATGTGAACGAAGTATGAAAAGAAAACTCAATATATAGTGATAAATAATTAAATGTATTTCAGATGCACGTGAATATATTCAGAAGTTACCGGTGAAACCTAAACAAGATTATAATAAACTATTTGGTTATAAATATGCACGAGAATCTAATAAAATAGTTAGTGGTGTCTCATCTGAAGGTATTGCATTACTTGATAGTCTTTTATCATTTGATTATCGTACGCGCCCATCAGCGGAACAAGCATTATGTAATATTTTTTTATTACAAACTTTTTTTTAAAATTTCCTTTTCTTTTTTAGCTCATCCATATTTTAAGAGTCATCATGATCCAACAGATGAACCATCTATAGCTAGTTTAAATGACGAACATCAAGATGCAACTTATCCAATAGCAAAATGGAAATGTACGTATTCTTTTTCCTTACATTTTATGAAACACTATCTAAAAGAAGTGTTGAAACGTATAGGGATGGAAACTTACATCTATTTCCCCTTCTCCCACAGACTGTGATCAATATTTCAATTAATTAACCAATTAATTATGATTGCTTAATTAGCTTCTATTACTAATGTTTTTGAAGTATTCTACAATGAAAATCTGATGTTTTTGTAGTGATCGTTTGCCTAGAGAGACCACGGATTTTCTATAAGTTTATAGTCAAGTTTGCTCTTCCTACAATCTTAGTTGAAATAAAATGAATTAGACAGAAGAAGAGATGTAAAAAAAACATTTCTTATTCTTTCAGCTATTATATGGCAAATGATTGAACAATTTGTACCACCATCATGGGCCAGCGAAGATCCCGACGACGACGAAGATTAAAATACAACCATATTAAAAATAGTCATTTAAGACAACTGTTATCGATATAATCTTCTTCATTTTTGTTGTCTGCTCACACAATTATTGTCTTGATGTTTGTCAGTGTATGGTTTTTGTATTACTCATATACTAATGAAATATATTCTTTTCTTTAAAGTTAATATATTTTTGGTTTTTTTTTTGTCTAACGAGGAAACTGATGCAACTAGTCAATCGATTTTTTAACTAAATATAGTGGACCTCGGGTTATTTACTGTGCTGATTCAGAATATCATCATGATATTTTACCATAGGCCTTTAGAGATCCGATCTTTGGAAAATCAGTTTCCTATGGAAAAATTTTTTTTTTATAGTCCCAAGTGATAGAGTATGTCGAGTAAGCTACCAAAACCTATTTTTTGACCATTTAAGAGCCCACGAACAGAACAAAAATCTCTTTTTCGCTGCATTTGAAACAGAATTTTTTATTATTTTTTATGCGAGCACCTTATTTTTTATTTTTCATTTTTCGTATTGTTTTTTATTTAACATCATTATTTTCCTAATATGATACTTATTTTTCTTATTCTAATATTATTATCTTCTTTTTAATCATTGATTTGACTTAAATATACCACTGTTCTAAATATTTATTATATCTATAGCAAATGTAAACGGCCTATTATATATCTCCATTAACTGATGCTATTTATTTCTCAAAGTTATAGTCAGATGAAATTACGACTTTTTATACAGACCATATATTAGTCGTTGCAAATTCATGTATCATTGTTAACAACTTAAACGTAAAGTTTTATTCGTATCACAATCAGCATTCAAATTCTTTGTTACGTTCAAAAAACGAATTCAAGCTATCCAATTTTCGACAAACAATTTGAAAGAAATATTCTAAGCTTTTGTAGAAGCATGGATATTATATTATTTTGTCTTATTAAATTGGTAATGTTTGTAATGAGGCGGAAGGGGAGGTGAGTTCTACAAAATAAGATAAAGGAAACGAAACTGATAGCTATATGTGTCATCTATTGGCCTTGTTCATGCAAAATGGAACTTTGAAAACTTCTATAATTGCTTCGTATAATCTGCTAATCCGTATTAACTTTTAAAATAAAAATAAATCGCTAGAGTAGTTGCAAAAAAATCAAAACTTTTTCAACTATTTCTCATAATTTAAGTTCATTGAATCTACGCTACAAATGAAACCAAACAAAATTATTTATTGTTGATCCGTTATCCCACGGAAAAAATTTTTGAAGAAAATCGCGGTTAACCACGATTTTATGTATCGTGTTAAAGAATACCGCGGTGTGCTCAGTGATAACCGTGGTTTTAAATATGGCGATGGTGGACGGTTTCATATACCGCGGTGTACTCAATGATAGTCGCGGTTTCTAGAAACGCGACATATATGATGATTACCGCGGATTCAATCACGCTTGTTATTTTGGACCTGTGATGCCGATAAATCAGTGTCGTGTCTGTATTTTTTTTTTGTTTTCTTTGCTGAATCTGCAGTTATCTGCTTGTTGTCATGAGTGCAATTTTTAACTTGTTATGCTTCACTCAATTTATTTTATACTGGTGTCCTTCGCAATCGAGAACAGAAAGAAAGAAAAAAGGAAAGAAAAGAGAATAGTTGACATATATCATCTATATACACTTTCCCAGGACATTCAATCCGACCTGTAGATCCGATTGTTTTAGATCGGATCCGCGTCGGATTCCATCTTGTTTCCGGCGCATCCCGACGAAATTCGGGTCGGAATCCGGCTGATGGAAATCCGACAAAAATCATATGGGTTCCGACAGAAATTATATAGATCCAACAGGATCCGGTTTCCTGTGTTCGCCTTGGGTTCTTGCTAAGTCCGCCGGCTAAATTGGAACGTCTATATGAAGAACGAAACAAGATGACTTTTTTTCGTTATCTTTTTATATCTTAAAATAAAATGCTTTTAGTTAAAGTCTGTTTTGAAGTTTGTTTCAGCTTTCTTTTTATTGGATACCTTTTTTTAATTACGCTATTATTCTATGTAGTATGTTTTATCTCTTTAACTCTTTCCACAGTAATTTGATTCCTGATTTCATTTACGTTGATACGTACAGACATAGCTAATGGTAGCTAGATGTCAATGTATGTAGATAGTTAGGCAAATGGATAGATAGACAGATAAGTAGATAAATAGTTCGATAGATAGTCAGATACATAGATAGTTAGTTAGACAGATTTTTAAATAGTTAGATTGGTAGATAAATATGTAGATAGTTAGTTAGTTAGATAGGTCGATAGATAGTCAGTTAGTTAGATAGATAGATAGGTAGATAGATAAGTAGGTAGATTGATAGTTAGGAAATAGTTAGGTTCATCGATAGGTAGGTATCTGAGTAGGTAGATAAGGTATTAGGTAGATAGGAAGGTAGACAGATGTACATCGATGGAAAGAAATTCTGCAAAAAAACGCGTTTTTAAAAACCGCGGTATTTGATGTGTGCATTGATGGTCTGACTCCTGCAATAAAAAAAACCGCCTAAAACCGCGGTTTCTAGGAACGCAGTTTTTCGCGATTTTTTGCAAATTTTTTTTTCGTAGGTGAACTGGTTGATGAATTCTAAATCTATGCCACAATGTACGAACAAGTAAAGCAATACTAAAAACAACAATTATTAGAACGGATGGTATATTATGAACTATAGTTGTATACATACGTACTGCATAAACTGACAATAAACATGGAGAAGCACATACAGCTCGAGATTGATAAATACAATTTTGACAAGGTGGAAAGAAATAGAAGACACTATAGAAAAGAAGACAATAAGAAGGAAGTATAACTAGAGAAAGATAATGAAAAAAAAAAACGTCTTTTTTTGTGTTTGTACCCATTTATCATGAAATATAAGAATATGTCTTTCAATTGACGTCCAAGCTACAAGTATTGTACATGTTATATAAAGTCCTCAATCAATAAATGTCCAAATTTCACAAAATATAGGTGATATTTGCCATATACCTTCATACTTCGACCAATACAACATTCATGGATATATTATTACTTGAGTAATTAGAACAATGAAAAGTTGTAGAATAATAGGATGATTATGAAGTGCTTGATGTAAAATTCGTTGAAATAGAAGATTATAAAGAACAAATAATAAGCAAATAAGGTATGGAATAAGAAAACTAAGATATAGCCAAAATAGTGCTGTATTGTATACCATCTTGGAATAATTAATGAACAAATTTTGTTTTTGTTACAAATTCTACTTTCACTAAAGACTTACGAGCAGAAGAAGAAAATGACTTTGAATAAGTATGAATGCAAAGAGGATTAAAGAAAAGAATTTTTACTCCACTTTTGAAGCTCTATTTAATTTCACTAATAATTTATTATTATTATCGTCAACTTCACTGGAAAAATCGACGACAAACTTGAAAGAATTTCCAATTAAAAGATCATACATGAGTAATTATCTACATGATAATTATTATTTTTTTATATGGATGGTGTGTACATTTTAATATGATATTTTATGAAATGACATATGACATATTTTTTTCTTAAGAGTGGGTTATTAATATATAAAATGTCTTCAAAATCGTCTACCACAAAAAGAACTATACATCATCAGTTTTATATATAAAGGACGGCAAAAATATTTTTATTGAGAGGTGGAATAATAGTTTTACATACGACTCATGACGGCTTTTTGATGTTGAATTGAGGAAATTTCTAGAATTTCAAAGTTGCATGCGTCTTCTCGAAATTCTCTGAAACTTATTAATGATTGTCATATTAATTACTGATTATATTTGTTTTAAATCAGATCTAGTTTGAACGAACTTATGAAAATACATTTTCTATATCAAGATGTCGCCATAATTCTCACTATTTATTACTTCTAAGCCTCGTTTTTGATAGGTGTTAAGTTGGTATTAAATTTATTACTGATGTTCTTTGAAATCAATTCGGGCTGGAGTTTTAGTACGATTGATTGGCAAATGGTAAAGATTATTGATCAAAATAAAAATATTATATTGTATAGTAATGTTAGTTGTATAAAATAGTGAATGTCGTCTAGTTAATTGTCATCCTTTTCGAAGAATATTTCATGCGTAAAATCTACAGACAATTTTTCTAAACTAACAATAACATCTTAATTTCAAACTTCAGCATCCTTTTTCATTTGTTGTTTTTTCAATCAAAGTTGAATATATTCAAGAGTATTGTCATTTACAGGACTGAAATGAATTAAGAAATAACTCATGACTCAATTAAGATCTCGAGAAATAATTATGAAAAACTTTGATAAATCATATTGGTCAATAGAAACGAAAAAGCATGTGAAATTAATCTAATAGATCAAAACTTTAGCATTTGCTGAACAATCTTTGAGTAAACATGTGACACTATTCCACATGTAGGGATCTGCACGACAAATTCTGGTCCCGGTAATAGAATTGAAAATATTTCTGTAGCTTAGGAGTATAAGAAAGTTTAAAATACTACGTTTTGTAGAGAAATATTTTCTCTACAAAATGAGGCTATTGCGAATGCTGAGTCATTATCGTAGCCGTAGAAAATAGCATCAGAATTGACCGGGACCAAACCGGGACCGGGACCAGTTTGGTCCCGGTCATTATATTTTCTAAATTATTTGATAACGAGGATCTTTGAAATATTTTGAAACATACAGGCAGAAAGAGCAAACATTTCTCTACGAAACGTAGTGTTTTAAACTTTCTTATGCTCTTAGGCTACAGAGATATTTCCAATTCTATTGCCGGGACCAGAATTTGTCATGCAGATCCCTAGGTTGAAGAACAGTTTCATTGCTATACTGACATTCATTCACTGGTTTATTGCAATTCTGAACCGTTGCATTACCTTTATTGATAAATGTCAGAAGAAAAGCTACATATCTTTCAAGTTTATTTACAGAATTTTCGATTTCTGATTTTACTGCCTGTGGTGACTTTATATCTGTTTGAAGTTCATCGATAATAGGTCGAATTTATTGTAACGAACATTCATTGATATGTGAAGATAATTTATCTTTTAGACCTGTCCAAATACATTTGATATCGGCCGATGGATACGAAACCATTCTCTTCGCACAATTTTCTCCATGATCTTTGAAATGACATCGTTGAATGTTATTCTCTTGACAAAGTATATATTGAACACGAAGACGATCGATTTGATTGAGAAACTGTGCGTCCACTCAACGAACTTTAATGATTGTTCGCTATTGATTGTCGATAAGTTGAACATGTATGGTACTGATTGAGTCATGTTTCAATGCATTCTTTGCAAAAAGTGTAATTACATACTAAAAGACCCACAGGTAATTGAAGTGGTGGGTGTGGATGTATATAAAAAAGAAATATTCGCACTCACATTCTTCTATTCAATCATGTAATCTTATGAGGTAAATGACACGGTAGGAACTGTGAAAAACTAAATAACTATTATACTTTCATTTATAACAACAAGAAATCAGTCGTTTACTCATTAGCACAATTATCTTATTTGATATTCACAACTTTTTACTACTAAATAACGAATCTTTATGCTCTTTCGACCTATACAACACAACGGTAATACGCTGTCGATTGTACGAATTTCATCATTGATTTAAAAGAAAAACAGATTTTCTGTGTCATAGCAGATCAAATGATTGAACTAATTATCACTAATCCTTGTACTATTAGACCATTTTTATTGCTGTGTACTGCCCTCAACAAAACGGACACAAATGACTCAACCTAGTAGTACAAGGATTAATCAAATCTATCCATATTATTTCTACTGTTTATGTATTGTGAACTTTTGAAAAAAAATTTTCTAGAAATGGTTTATAATGAACAAGCTAAACGTACCTTCATCGATTTTTGTAAACATGAATATGAAGAGAATATGGCTACCTTGCGAGTAATCAATGACTTCGAATGAAGTTACGAACAGCATTCACTCACTTGGTGATATACTCGAGACTGTTTTATTTATCATATGCTCAATAAAGCTTTCCGAACATGTGATATTACAGTTATCACGAAATTTGACTTTTTTATTAAAGATTTTCATTATCAACTAGAAAGTCTTCATCAGAAATTACCAATTGAACAAATTATTTTCTACCGAGAACAAAGAATCAAAAAGAAATAAGAGAAAGGTATATCCTATTCTACATGATTTTGCCCATATATATGTCGGAGGACAGATTAAAATTTTGATTGGAATTACTGCAGATTAAAATACTGGAAGAATAAATAGAAAATCTCAAAATGTTTCACTTTTATATCCGAATCAGCGTTAAGTTGGTTTTGAACAAGAAGCATTTTCTATAGACTAAAAGATCTTAACAACAGACGGAACATGTAGTAATAAATATCTTTTACACGTATAGTGAGATTGTAACAACAGATAAGAGAGCCGTTTAAAATTGCTAATTCGATTCTACTTTCTATAAATATTGATGAGAACTGAATAAAATTATTAAGTTTCGTAGAGTGCAGTTCATCCACATTAAAAAGACCCATACCCACGACAAATCTATATACGGTTAGTGTGACTGCACTTATTCTAAAAACTATCTATAAATGATTTGTTGAGTTCTAGTTACATTATTGTATTCATTGCGAGTAGTTGTATTATCTGCAGGGGTAAAACAGTCCTCTTCTTCCAGTATTTTAGTCTGTCCTCCGACATATATATATTATTGACATTACATTTATCATTCATGTAAAATTATATCTATTTATTTTATAGTTGTTTTTTCCTTCTTCATATTTTGTTTTTCGTTGAATTATTTTTGCTTACTGTTTTCATAATTTTTCTATTACATTATTTTATTTTCATGCAGTACTATTACCAACTTTGTAATGAAGTGTAAAATGGTAAATGATCTCTCAGTCGTTTATCTCTTCTCTTTGCGTAGCTATATACACTTACGTTTGTGTATTGTTTCATCAATCAATAGAGTTAGGAACCGTATTGCTATACTTAGAAATGAATTAAAATAATTCTTATATCCTGATATTTCTATATTGTAATTGTAAATACAATAAAATTTAAATATCTCTATTTGAACAGGTTAAAAAAACTCTGTATTTGAAATCTGCCAGTTTGACCCGAATATGTCAAAGTTTCTTAATTAATAGAGGTTCTATGAAATATATTGAATTCATAAATACATATCGATCTTAATGCGAAAAATAGCCATTTGATAATCTAAGGCATGCAAACAATTATGCAGTTTTATTTTAAATATAGATCATCTTATTTCGACGTTCTTATGAATAAATATTTATTCTATTCTAAAATAATCAAAGAAGACAATAAAATGCATATTGTCTTTTATTCAACATTTGATCTTATATGGTACTACCAAAACCTTTCAATGATTATTACAAAGTAGTTTATTATGCTTAAATGAAAGAAATTCTATTTTAATGATTTAAGAGATCATTTTTGATTTTATTTGTTAAATATTCTAATATCAAATAAATAATTCAGTTATTTTGAAAAAAAAAATGTTAATAATATATTTCTCTTGACATAATGTGCAACAATTATTGATAAATTATTTCTTAGAAAATGAAACTTGTTGTAAAATAATTTATACTTTTAGTAGTCTCCATTTTTCAAACATACTTTTTAACATCTGTCTTTATTGACTTAATTCACTATTAAGAGTAGCGCAGCAATATGGCAATATGTAACGATTGCTTCCAGACGAAAAACTTTGAAGAGATCATATAAAATTTTTGCTGCTTCTGAATAGCTTCATTGGTTAATATTCCTATGCATGATAGAACTTGTATTTGAATATTATTTTGCTGTATATATAGAACTGGGTAATACACATGCAAAAAAATATGCAAAATTTCTTCTCTTAAAAAATTTACTTTCTATTACTCATGGTTATTCTGAGGTTCTTTCATTTTTTATTGCATTTATTCACTTATATTTACTTATCCATGAATAATCTGAATGATGAAAGGAAAGCTTTGAAACTAATGAATGACCTGTTTCGAGCTTTTCTTTTTGCGTCAAATATTTATTAAATATCACAGGAAAAAGAAAAACAGTATAAAAAGACCCAGAACTTCTATTAATTTTCAGTTATTCAAGGTAAGTTCTATTACAATTTGTTACTCTTTACAATTTAATATTTGATAGGAAAAAAAGTTGACTATGAAAACAATTATTCTTCTTGCAATTTTTGGTTTAGTTTTGATGGTATTAACATCAAATGCTAAACGTTTATATTATGATAATGATAATGATATTGAATTAGAGGATGAAAAAGCTCGTATGATTCTTCGATCAATGTTAAATCGTCAAGCCGATGATGATGATGATGATGATAATGAATCACCACCCTCACGTCGTGCCAATAACCAGTATGGTTGTGTTAAATGTAAATTTGGTATTTTTGATTGTTGTCCACCAGACGTCTGCGAGAAGAGATTATTATTACCAAACAAATGTCTTACTATTAAACCAGGAAAATAAAACGATTTATTATATAGAACTGGTTTTCTTTTCATTTATTCATACAATTACAGTGTACTCACTATTTTTTAGATTTTTATAGAAACAAAATTCATCTTTATTTCTCATTTTAATAAAAAAGTCGTTCTTCCTTATTAATAAGGTAAATATTTAAACTCAATAATTTTACATATATCTCATAGAATGATCTTCAAAATATTAAATCGAGTTATTAGTGTCACGTTTCGAAGTAACAAAAAGTTCATATAACAACTGCATCTATTGTAAATCAATATCCAGCATGAGCCAGAATTCAATGCTCTAAAATTTATTACATTTATTTTAGCAAGTCTTAAATGAGAGCAATCCGATAGAGTCTCATAGCTTTTCAATAGCTTACTAATTGCGCATTGCAACCCATGAATGTGCAATGAACTTGGTAGCTTTAAATTAATTTGAACTGAAAATTACAATCGTATTAAGAAATCTTTCAATGAAATAATTTGATGATTATATTGAAAAGTTAATGTAACTAGTTCTTATATAATTATGCTTTTGTATTATAATAGTGCATAACTTTAAAATTGCATATCTCTGTTCGAACAAACCATGAACAATTCATATTTTAACTTTGTTTGTTTCGTGGCATAAATGATCATTTAACCTAAACATGGTTAGTATTTTTAACAATTAATACAAGCCATACCATTATCAGAGATTAACAATTCTAACAATATCAATCTGTATATTAAGTATTTGAGAGAATGATCTGTTGATAAAACAGATAAATTTTGATTATTATTAGGAATTTGATTAAGTAAAAATTCAATTTTATTCCCACCTTATTTCTAAACAACGATCATCCTAGCCTTTTACCTTATAAATAGTAAATGGACAGAGGCAAGTATTAATTATAATGTGAAGACAGATATAATGGATAATATATTTGTCTATCGTACAACCAAAAATTAATAACAAGCCAAATATATTTACTTGAATAGATTATATATATGTATATGTATTTATTTTCTCTTTTCATTCTTTCATTCTACGTCACCTTGGTGAATCATTTCGTCTTAAAAGAAAAATAATTTCACCTTGAATATCAGTATATGTACAATATCGAATAATAGATTATATATATTTTTTCTCTTTTCATTCTTTCGTTTTCTTATTGAATCATTTCGCCTTAAATGAAAAATAATTTCACCTTGAAAGAAAAGCCGTTTCACTTTGAATTTCGATAGATGTGCAATTTCTATTAATAGATTATATATATTTTTCCATTTCTGCTGGAAATGGATCAGTTTCCCGATTGATTGGTCGAATAGTCTACTGTTAAGAATAGAAGCTCAGTTCCAAGTTTATAATTTTTCAACATAATAGAGGCCCATTATGTCTCACCTGAATACATAACAAATAACGTAAAAAATTGGGTAGATCAATTCATCACTTCTCGTTGTCTAATAATTATAGCTCAGTTTTAGTGCCTGGTTCTTTATTATTGAATGCCATCTGTATCAACTAACGAATGAATCTCTTTTGTGAAAAACAGATATGTAGACACACTGTTTAAAGATAACTATTCATGAACAATAGCATAGGAGCTAGATATACAGTAATATAATTTTATTATGTTTCTCCTTGTTATAAAATTATGCACAGTACGAAAACGAAACTAACGATTTTTTTTAAAGTTTGTAGAAATATCAAAAAATTCTAGGGTTGAAAATGAGACATCTTATAAATATGAACAATGACTGATTAAAATTACGTGGATATTTATTGGACTGAAGACTAGAAATCAGTACAAGATAGTCCAACATCGATTATTATAAAATTCATAAGATTTGAAATATGTTCTACAGAATTAGAAGGCTCTTACTCTTTTACTGTAAATCTTACTTTATATTTCAATCAATATATTTAAAAAATATCTCAGTTCGTTTCTAAATTGTGCGTAACCTCGTATGATATACTCGTCCCGTAGAACTACCTTTATGCATATCTGACAGGAGTTTCTTCTTAACTTCTGCAAAGCTCAGTCATTTTCTAAATAGAATTTTGTAATAACTGTAATTATTTGTATTCATATCAAGATCAGTGAAATACTATAGATATGTGAATGTGTCGATGTTAAAAATAGTATAAAAGGCTCATTATTTTGTCTACTTGATGGTATGAAATCGGTAAATAGCTAACAATCAATCTTTATATCATCAAAAACTACTACAGGTATTCGAAATCTAATCATGCAATTTGACAATTCTTGAGCGCTTCTGTGCTTATAAGCTACTGAAATTGATGTATTTCTATGATCATCAAACTAAAGGTTGATGTAAACCACACACTGACGGTACGCGGTATTGGATAACTATACCGCTCTCCCGTGACGTTGTAAAAAGAATAATCTTCTGAAAATGAGTCCTAGTGACGTCTATCGTCATTTTTTTTTAATATTATATGTTAACAGGAATCCAACAAACCAATAAAAACTAACTATCTTCTACTGTCTTGTTCTCGTCTTTTTGATTTTTTTGTTCAGTCAAAAGTGAATTGTAATGGAAATGAATTTTAGTAAACCAGATCTATATATTTGTGAACCATCATCATTTATCTCTGATCAGTTCATGTCAAGAAGTTCTGTAGGAGAACAATCATCGTTACCTGCTGTTTATCCTTCGTCGTCTACAACATCATCAAATGAAAAGTATACTCGTGAAAAAATTCAGCGTCTGTGAAAACACGATAAAACTCAATATGTTGTTCTTGATAATTCAAATAATAAAGCATCCTCTATTTGCTGGCATTCATCTGGTTTTCCTGCCAAGCTCGATTTAAATGGTGTTCCTCAAAAATTCGAAGATTTTATTTCATGCAAAAGTTGCTTTACCACTTAAACGTATATTTCAAATAGCACTACTTTTTTCAAAAGCATATTTGTAATTCTTCTTGTCAAAAAGTCAATTGTATTTCATATTTACCTCAGACTTCGTCATCTACTAAAAGTTTAATTACTACATATGGTCATTCAAAAAATGTTCGACTTCCTGATTTTTATTGAAAAGAAACGGAAGATATAGTGATTCAGTGGATATGTACAGATATGCGATCTTTTGCTATTGTGAATGATGCTGATTTTCGTACAATTGCACAACGTTGTGTATCTATCGGTAATTTCGTCTTTTATTATAATGTCTTATTATTTCTTTCTCAGTAGAGCTATTTAAAACTCTCTTGAATTTCAAAGAAATTTCTATATGCCTTCTATACTGTAAAAAAAAGTAGAAGAATAAACTTTTCTGCTAGGTGCAAATTTTCAAAAACCTTTTTATAGTTTATGCTTATATCAAAAACCTTTTAAGGGTTTATGAATGTTGCATGAGAGTTTTTTACTATTCCAAGTATGAATAGGCGTTTATTATTTTACTCACAAGGGTAGATTATTCTATAGTTCCATCCAAAAAAGTTTATTATTGTCAAATTAAAAAAAATTCATGATTTTTTGTGAAAGAATAGATTATTACATGTTTTTAGATCAACGACTGATCATTTTACGCACATTCACGCATTAGTCTATCAAAAGAGGATCAACGTGCATTCAACTGTTTCTGATGTTACTCACTCAGTGATATCGGTTCACTTCCTATAATATTACTATAGTTGTGGCTTCGAATAGTGTGTCTGACTGTATTCATGATAAATGGACGTTCGATCCGTTGGAAAAAAAGATCTGTAAGTATTCCATTAATTCGTATTTTAGCGAAGTTGATGGATTTTTACTGTTTTGGGCGTTAATAAATATATGTTCGAATAAACAACAAATAACACTCGTCTAAAGACTCGCTCAGCTCTTTCTCGTAGAAATCGTGTTTCTAAACTACCGACAAGCTATTCATTTAGAAAATTAAAAAAATCGAAGTAAGATTCAAGTTTCTCGACCTCAACTGCCTTTGACCAAACTTCATAAAAACAAACGTTTTTTGTTAAAAATGTCTCGTTTATTTAAAAAATTGAACTCCAAAAAATTTTTAGTAAGCTGCCTTCAGATTTGCATTCCTCGTCCTCGATTACCCTTTGGTCAACTCTTATAAAAAGATTTTTTTTGTAAAAAAAGTGGTTCTTTGTGTAAAAAAATGGGCCTCAAAAAAAAATTCAAAAAAAATAACATCATATTCGGATTCCTCGATCCCAATTACCCTTTGGTTAAGCTTTATAGAAAATATTAATAGAATGTATTTCTCACCTTGTGCGGACATACAAGCAAGCAATCAAGCAAAAAATTTATGTTTCTAAGACTCTTTTCTACGAGAAAGAGAATAAGAACGAAGGACATTCTAAAGATGAAAAAATTTAAATGTGTGAGTAAGATAGGATGTCTATATCTACATAAAAAATGGGCTTATGATTATATGAATACGGAAGTATATAGATTATTGACACACAGGGTCTCATTGGTTGCGCGCGCGCGGATATAAATAAACATCATATTGTTTCCATGCATTTATTTCTTTGCAATTAAAATTACACAGCCATCAAGAAATTTAATCAATAGCTGAAAAATAAATAAAACTTATCAGTTCATTTCACTAATTTCAGGCCATTTCAATGTCAAATCGTTGTACTCGATTGTTCGAAGAATCGACAACATAGAGATTACCTTGTCGATCAAATGACAATCCTATGGGAAAACTGAGTTGATTTGCTTGTATTCCTTGATCATTTCCACCAACAATAACATTTCCTTGTTGTGCTCCTTTAAGCCAACGTACAATTCGATGATTCAATTGATCAGCTACATAAACAGTACCTAGTTGACCCACTAGAACTCCGGCAGGATAAGACAATTGTGTCAAACTATTTCTATATCCTCGTCCACCAACAACAACAATACCTTCTATTGCACCTTCTATCCATTTCATCACGCGGTGATTATCATCGTCAGATACAAATACCGAATGTTCTCGATCGACGAATATGTAGGTGGGGGAATCGAGATGATCAAGACGATTTCCTTTTCCATTTCCACCTGCTACTACTATTCCTTCGGATTCACCCATTCGATATCTTCTTACTTCATGGTTGTCATTATCAGTGACATAGAGATATCCATTGTCAAGCCCCAACAAGTGATATTGGAAATAATTATTTCTTCACTTGTTCCATTTTGACGAGGCCATCGAACTACTCTCTTATTCTCCTTATCACAAACAATAAGACTATCTTTCTCTTTATCCACGATCACATCTGTTGGTCTATTCAATTGATGAGCACCACTTCCTTGCCCATGTCTATCTGCCACTATTTGTCCTTTTATTTCATTCGATTTCCAGGCTACAATACGGTCATTTCCAAAATCAGCAACATATATTGTTTGTTCACCATCCACATATAATCCGCAAGGGGCAGAGAGTGTTGGATTTTGTCCTCCTACTGTTTGACCATTCTTGTTCCATTTGGCATTTGGAGGAATATCTATTAAACTGGCACCAAGTGGTACTAAAAGAAAAACTTCTATAATATTGTTTTTCACTTCATTTGGTGTGATGTAGAGAATTCTCAGTTGCTGTAAAGAAAAGTAGTATTATTCAATGTTTTACTGATGTCTATATCAATGATTTCTCAAGTATCAAGAAAGGATAAATTGGAGAGAAATTTTTACTTGATACAAGTAGTCTAATATTCTCTAAAGACATATAGAACATTGTTCAATATCATGTATTAAAGTAGTGATAGAAAAATTGTGGAGATGTATTCCTAATGGATATTTCTTGTCATATTCATTGTTTTATTTAAATCTAAATAAAAAATATTTATATCTAACCCACAAGATAGTATATTTCTTTAAGTTTTTTATCATATAATTTCAAACAGTATTCTATTGAGCGGATAGATGAGTTTACTGACAAATATTTTCTCTCTTACTTTCATTCCTATTATCATTAACGTTCATTTTGTCTGTTTTCAAGTAGTATTGAATAATATTTGAACTCTCTGCTTACCAGTCATATGAGATTTTCCTGTCAGACTTCTAAAAATACTTCTCGACAGACGTTTCCCTAGCCGAGACTATTTCATAGAGTCTCTGAGGACGCCTCAGAAAGTTACCAAGCTAATTTCTTGAGAGTTTTCACATGCAGATATCCTAAACAGTTTTTCTTTTTGTGATTTGATTCTATAAAGTGCATAAATGTTTTAAATATATACGAAAATACAGTCGTTTAGATATATTTACATAGTTGATTTTAGAAACATTTAGCCGGAATAAAAAAGGCAACAAAAGTTTTAAATTGTTCAATATATTTTGCTAAGCCGTATTCATACTTTCTGAATAGATAGTAGTTAAATACTTACGAGCGAACATCCCCAACTGTCAAATCGCTTTTGGATTGGCTATAGCTTCAAATGATAGACATCAATGAGTTATTAAATACCCTAGAAGGGTTTGATTTTTCGGGTCTCCTAAGTTGAGACATACGATTATTACTATTATTAGTTTTACAGTATTATATTATATTGTTGTAATATGTTTAATACCTTAGTTTAGTATATGTTCACCTAGTTTAAATTAGTACTGATTAGAATCTCAAAGTTTGAATATAGATCTATATTTTCTATCGAAGATGTCAAGGTATTGCATATGGTGCAATAAGAAATCATTATAAACAACATATAGTTGGATTCAGAATTGCTAATATTGATTCATCTGATATTTTTAGAAGAAATTCATTTGATTTTTAGTATATAAAAGAAAAGATTCGTTCATTTATTGATGCCCTAGTTAGTAGAAATTAGAACAATCAATTTATATATGCTTCATAATGTATTCTATCTTTAATCACATATTAATAGACTAATACTAGACCATAATATATGCGCGAAAATCAAGTTTAATATATTAGTAGTACCACATATTACGCATTGAAACCTATATGAATTGATTGTTCTAATTTCCACTAACTAGGGCATCAATAAATGAACGAATCTTTTCTTTTATATACTAAAAATCAAATGAATTTCTTCTAAAAATATCAGATGAATCAATATTAGCAATTCTGAATCCAAGTATATGTCGTTTATAATGATTTCTTATTGCACCATATGCAATACCTTGACATCTTCGACAGAAATATGGATCTATATTTAAACTTTGAGATTCTAATCAGTACTAATTTAAACTAAGTGAACATATACTAAACTAAGTTATTAAACATATTACAACAATATAATATAATACTGTAAAACTAATAATAGTAATAATCGTATATCTCAACTTAGGAGACCCGAAAAATCAAACCCTTCTAGGGTATTTAATAACTCATTGATGTCTATCATTTGAAGCTATAGCCAATCCAAAAGCGATTTGACAGTTGGGAATGTTTGCTCGTCAGTGAATTTCTATAGCATCTGAAACAAAATGCTTTTTCTCTTAACTCAGATTGAATTTAAATAAAGCATTATACATAAAAAAGTAGAATATAGAATGACATCAAGTGAAGAGTAAAACTGGATTTCGTTGTGTAGATACTAGCAAAATAAAGTAAATTTGTCTGATAATAAAGATTGAATCATTTAAGATGAGATCACGATCCTTTTAACGTAATTTTTCGCTAAATACAGAATAATATTGGATACAATACATTTATATACACCTGATTTAAAATTAGCATTTAACAAGGTTAAGAAGCGTTAAGCTAAAGCTTACTCCACTGTTGAGTAGTGGTTGTGGTTGTGGTTGTGGTTGTGGTTGTACTTGTAGTCGAAGTTGTAGTTATAGTTGTACTTGTAGTATTCATCACTATTTATTTAGGTAAAACATTTATGTATATAAAGTGGATTGTTTTTTATTCAATATAGAATGGGATATAGAACTTGGTGAATAGAAGTTTAAATGAAGCCTAAATAGAGTTTTAAAGTAGAACGGTACTATCAAATAGTGTGAAAAGCAAAGTTTTTCTTTCAAAAATAGCTTTGTGATGAAAAAGCTCTATGTAAATTTAAAAGTTCAAGTAGAGCGTTCGCAGGAAAAGTTCACTGTGTCTTCATGCATTGTTTGATAGGACTGCAACCGATTCTGTATGTACAGGCAGTAGATATCTTTTCTCTAATAATTACAGTTCCTTTTGTTTCCGCTACGTTTTATATACTTTTTTCGAAGGGTTACTGATTCCTCTTCACCATTCACTCATCAAAATTAATTCAATATGTGCCTCATGTATGAATAGTGAAGGAATTCTTTTAACAAGATTCGAATTTCATTTCAATCTGTAGATTACTATTTGTTCTCTTACTTGTCATCGGTGGACAAATACGTTGATCAATCATCGACACTGGACAACAAACTGGATGTAGATTACATCGAGGATGACGAACACAGATATGATCAGGTTCATAACAAAGATTGTGTGAGTGTTCACACGAAACTAGCTGTGAACAAGGCCTATAGAGAAAGCCACAAATGCCAGTATCAGTAGCACCTTCCATATGAAGACAGCCACATGCGCCATTTGTCGAGCATCGATCATATTGTGCAATTTCATGACATATTTGAGATTGCACTCGAACTACTGACATACTAAATTAGGAGCAAAATATATGAAATCAAACAAGAATCAAACCTGTGAAGCTTAAATGAAAAATTGTTCAATGTTAGATGGATAGAAAAATAAAAAGTTGTTAGAATTACGTGAAAAGAATGCATACGAAGAAAC
Source organism: Macrotrachela quadricornifera (assembly GCA_022393335.1). Taxonomy (NCBI): domain Eukaryota; kingdom Metazoa; phylum Rotifera; class Eurotatoria; order Philodinida; family Philodinidae; genus Macrotrachela; species Macrotrachela quadricornifera. The sequence continues at coordinate 979,169 of JAJEKB010020795.1, read as the reverse complement.
TGACTGTTTTTATGTTTGTGATCATAGCTTGCATTGAAATAAGATAGAATCATGGCGGTATTATTTTTTTTATATCTAATGCACAGGTGATGTTTTCACATTTTTCAAAAGCCAAGAAGTGACCGACATAATCCTTTGATAAATGGAAATTCGATATGACTCTAACGCTTTCTCATGTGTTTGATTCTTCTCTCCAAAAAAGTGATCTTGATGGAAGAAAAAAATGCTATAACAGCAACAGATGATTAAAATGGTTATAGTCATGAATGTCCTCAGTAAAATATCCTTGACTTTTCATCCGTATTACAAAATGGTCCCCGATATTTTGTCCTTTGAAAAATGTCTTAAAGATGAATTTTTCTAGATGAAATGTCCGTGTGTGAAATTGTCCTACATATAAAAAATGTCTTTTGTTATGAAATGTTCTTGAAAGTGAATATAATGTCACCTGAATACATATGACGCTATAGCCCAAATATATTTTAATAGATATTTCGTTCGTAAATAGAGGATTGGTTTCTGTATAATTGAATCATTACTCAGGCAGACAAGGCTTATTTTACGACGCCCTTACACGTTATAAAACGCGCTAAATGTGTATTTGTAACGCCGAAAAAACAGCTTTTATTTTCTGGAACAAGCGAGCTTGCTGATCCTACCACGTTCGAACTTTCTTTTTTCAAAAAAGAAAGTCGTCTTTTTAAGCGTTAATAGTACACATTTAATGCGTTTTCTTACTGATTTTGTCTAGCTAGGTAAGTTCAAATAATGAACATACTAAACTAGCATCGGTTGTGTTTATAATAAATTCTATAAATAATCAAACAAAATATTTAAATAATATTTATCGATTCAATTCGAAAAGAAGTAAACATGAGCCATGATATAATTACTCAGACAAATGTTGAAATGGGTCCTCATACAAAATGTTTGAAGTCCAGAATTATTGAACAACGAATAAAAGAATTATACTATTGATTTAACAATAAACAAATCATGGTGCAGGAATTAGTACATTGGCTTTCTTCTTTTTTGTTGCAAATGAATAATATTAATATAACAAAATTTTAAACGCTCTTATTAACTCTTTGATGCCGAATTTTTTTTTCACATGAAAATTTTCTTTTCTATCGAAAACATTTAAAATAAACTTTATTGTCATATAACAAAGTATGAATATACATATAGCATTAAAGGACGATGATGCAATAATGTTAGCGAGATAATAGAAAGAAACAGAAGACTTCTGAATCGAATCCGAATGAGATTATGACAACAGTTATATGCGCAAAAGTACAGTCCGTATATATACGGGTTCCGGTGTCAATGGATTAAATAAAATCTCATTATTAATATGTTTACCAAGTACAGTTTATTTTTTATTGAAAGGACATTAGGATAATAGAGAACATTTTTGAAGAGAACTATATGACTAAGGCCCATTTTCTAAGAGACATTTAATTTGAGGAACATTTTTGCGCGAACGAAAAGGTGGGGACATTTCGTCAAGGACATTTTACTGAGGATATTCTTGACTGTATTTATTAAAATTATTCTAAGAGCACACAATAGATTTGCGCCATCACTCTAAATAAGTTTATTGTTGATGTCAATCATTAAAGTAGTTATATAAAAATGAGTTAGACCGACTGCAAATACAAATATTTTTAAAATATTTGTGGTTTTTTGTTTTAAGTAGCTGGCAGAAGTTTGCATCATGTTTAAATTAAAGTCAGAACTTACAGCGGGCTGGAGTCAGTACATGTAGCCACGACTGTTTTCGATTCTGTTGACAACGAAGTCTCCTTAGATGACGTGATGTCGAATACTCTGAAAATGTAGTAAATCTTTATGTCTAGTCAGAGAACGAGACAATCTGTTCTAATATGATGAAAAAGTTCGAAAAGTAATCATTCATAGTGTCCGAATGATGAGAGTGTACAAGTGGGTGATGCTGTAGATAGTAGAATCAATCAAAAGCTAGGAAAATGCGTTGCAGTGATGCTTATCACTTTCATATATTACTGATGATTTTGATTTGTTCATAGGTTGATAGTAGTGATTCTAAATTGATTGCTAATATTTTTTTTGGGTTGGCAGCCAGCTTGGTTTTGATTAGCTATGTAATGTAGTAGGTTGACTTTGTTTGTGAGTTTATTTGCATTAAGATATGCACGTGAAAGAAAAGAGAAATAAAAAATATTTTAACTGACTAGAGGTTTTTAGTTTTCAGATTTAATTGATTTATTATATAAAGCAGATAATATTAAGTTTTAAAGTTGATTAGAATATTCTTGTCTCATTTGTCGTAGTTTTTCGATGAGTCCTTCAATTTCTTTGACTTTACATCCATCGACGAATGTCACTCGTTTGGTTTCATCTATCCAGTTAATCTGAATCTATTCTGCATCACTACCATTAGCACAATCAGGACATCCCATGGTATTAATCAAGGATGTGAACGTTTTCGAGAAGTTGTTCACATTCGCTTGATAATAATGGAAGTTGTTGTCAAAGTGAACGATAAGATTTTTGAACAAACTTTGCTTCTTTTGAAGCGACCATCTGTAATGGATTCGATGGCATATTGATAGATCGTCGACAATAATCACGATACATTCCAAATAAAGTTCCATTAGAGATTAATCGAATATCTTTCCTCTTAAACTGACCAGAGACTATGCCAAGAAGAACAGCCAGAAGAGGATACTGCCACGAAACTTGCATTGTTTCTTTAAAAATATCATTTGATTTTATCTAAAACACCTGACAAATACTCACTTTCATACGAAAATGAACTAAAAAAAATAATTCGATCTAACACATAGGAGATTTATATACGCGATTAATGGTAATCATGGAATATTTTAAAGCAAATAAAACTGAAAGAAAAAATTGCTTGCTCTAAAAATCTTATTATGAAACTATCGTATCTTATGAAGAGAAATAGAAAGTGTAAGCTTTCAGTTGAAATTTTGGGAACTTCTCTCGATTTCTTTTCCTCATTACAGACTGTAGTCACTGGCATTTCGAACAAAAAAGTGAAATTTTTAATAACATTCAGAATTTGAAATATTCTATGAAAGAGATTTTTCTTTTTTAAAAAAAAAAGTTTCAACTAAGAATATATCGATAAGAATGCAATATTGTAATTATTGATCTAATTTGTATAATGAAAAAAGTAAAGCATATGATATTAAATAATATAGTCATTATGACTTATTTTTCAGTTACAATCAGTTTTTGAATTACATTTATATATCCCCTGGTCGAAATAAGTTGTACACCGTATTTTTTCGATTTTTCCCCGACTATCATTGTTATTCCGTCGCATTTTTGTGTCATCGATAGGTTTTTGATCACTCAATCTATCTCGAAAGTGCCAGCCTTATAGATTAAGAAATAAACATGGTCTAAAAAGAGTGTTGAAGTATAAGGGTAGAGATTTGTGCTCAACCCTCAGTCCATAGTGGCCAGAAAAGCGGCTCAGAAGCAATTTCCAGTTGCCGCATCCCTTTTGAATCGAGACTATGTGCCTTATGTAGACCTTAATGAGCTATGAACATTCTGAAAAGAGTTTATACTTTTAACTTATTTCTATCGAAATATTAGATTTTTATGTCATTTTTTAGCAAAAAGCCAAGGTCTCCTTAGGTTCACCTGAAAAGTCAATTTTCGTGTTTCGACTTGAAATTTTGCACAGAGAAAGTCTTTAAGGAAACTAGTTTATTCTAAAAACTTCAGATATTTGGGTTTTTTCAATGTCGAGATAGAAGTACAAGAGAAAATACTCTTTTTCACATCACTTAGAGTACAAGATGGTAAGTGTTCATATTTAAGAATAGGAGCAACCAAGAAATTTGAAATTCTCAGGATCGACTAGAGGGGATCAGAATGATCGGCAGGAGGGTTGGAGTGAAATTTCACACAGGTTATGATACATTGCAATTTTTATCAATCTCTCAAAAAGTTCGGAGCATTTACTGTCATTGTTAGAATATCCCCACTTAGTGTCACATTTTTTTTGTACTGGATATTGCTATAAAGTATGGCAATAGGCATGACGTAAATGAAAGATCTCACGTTCCCATGCTATCTGCTGAATTATCCGATTTAAGAATGAATGTTACTGTACGCGTGGCGGAACATACAGTAATAATAGATGAAAAGGTCTTAAGCAAATCTTCTATATATCTTCTGTCACTTTCTGACATGCTAAGTTTTCAGCGTGGAGATTTCTCGAGCAAAGCTTGGTACTACCGCTAGTTTCACAATAAAACAGAACAACTGTATTTGGTTTTATGTTATTACGGCTGAGGAAACACTCATAAACCCATGTTTGTTATCAAATTATCACTAGGTTTCTTTTTAAATATGTTGAAGACAAACCTTAAATTTAAAAAAAAAATTTTTTTTTTTGGATCTTTTTCTCAAGAGCAAAATAGAAACAACATGTTGATCTTTAGAATGTACAAAATCAAATTTCATTGGGGCTGCTTGATCTTCTCACCTTCATTTTAGAAAGTAAACCTTGTTTGATACGATTGGATAAGCACGTCTGAGAGATTCACGAGTAGCAATCTCATCTTCAAAACGACGTTATCAACAATATAATGGCAAGAACTGAGAACACATTTAAAATCGGTTTATTGTGAACACAAATTGAAAATTATATAGATAACATGCAACACAATTTCTTTAAAATATCCTAAATAATTAGAAAAAAAGAAACAGACAAATAAAAAATAAAAATGGGAAAAAAATACATAGCTTGAACAAATACAAAACAGAAAAAAAAAGAATCGAAAGAGCTGACACATTAGTGTCATCAGAAAAAGATGAATTCATAAATAATTGACTTAAAAAAATGACTACACTATTCTTCTTATCAATTGTTTCATGATTTCATAAACACTAAATTTTTAATTGGTAATTTAAGGCATTCTAATAGTTTTATTATTTTTATACTTGCATATGTCTCTGATGTTTTCATGCTCATCATTATTTTTTTATACATCTCGTCTAATCGAACTCGAATGGTCTATTTTCATTGACATTCAACTGATTCAATTCATCTATCTGAAACTGAAATATCGGTTTTAATTCTTCTGGTAAAAAGACAAATGCAGATTTTATTGAATGTATTTTAGTAGAACGATCATTTAAAGAATTCTCATATACTTTCTTTATAGCTTGACTAAAATTTTTTTGAATTCTTTCCTTTAATACCTTATAAACTTGAGTATATTTAGCATAACCACCTGAAATAACCTTTTCTAATTGAGCTAAAAGATCTTGAGGTGAATTTATTGAATAATTATTAATATCTACAAAATCATAATGTTGTAAAATATCATTAACAAGACTATTTACTTTTATTTTTAATTCTTCTGTTTTATTATAGATCAATTTGGATGTATAATAATTGGCTAAACCATTTTGTGCATATATCAGATTTTTCATGCATTGTTCAGCCTCAAGAAAACGATTATTTTCAATAAATATTTCAATATTTTTAATTTCATTTAAAATAGCTATTGATAAAATTTCATTAATATCATTTTGAAAATTTTGAAGAATATTTTTTCTTTCTTCATCAATTAATTCCATAGTATGATATTGATTTAGAACTATTCGAATTTTTTCAATATTTTCATTAATTTCTCGAATTTTATCTTGATTATCTTCTATCTGTTCAATTTTTCCATTAAGATTACGTGCACAAATTTTAGTATTTTGTACTATATTACTTAGAGAAGATTGTAAATCATATTTAATCTGAGTTAAAAATTTTGATTTAGGTGAATATTCGACAATATCAGATAATTCAAGATCTGCATTTCCATAGTCTCCCTTTGATATATAATCTTTCACTCTATCATATGCTTCTCGAGACATTTTAGCAATGTCAATTTGATATTGTCCATGTAGAGCTCGAAAACCATTATCTGATAAAATAACTGTACAAAAACGATCTAAACAGCCTAAAGCTTGAGTAATAATCAAAGCATTTCTGAATTCTTGGTTTCTACCAGAAATTTTATATTCTTTCATATTATTATCAAGAAAATGATAATAATTAAAGAACTTCCAATGCCAATATTCTATTTTTTCAGCTCCATGCAAACTTTCAAAAACAAATGTATACTTATTGAGGGAAGATAATTCTTCAAAACATTTTTCTAAATCGTTTGAATATTGATTAAGATTACCTACATCAATATTAATTATATGGTTAAAATTTCTTTCTATTTCTTTACTTAGAAAATTCCCATATTCTTCTATATACTTTCTCAAAAAGTCCTTCGTATCCATTGCCATTTCTTTAACATGATGATATCCTACTTTTTCACATTTATTTATATATATCAATGCATTATTGGCTACAAAGGCATCTAATTTATCACTAAAATAATAGATTTGTTTATATTTTTCATATTCATTAAGAATTTTCTTTTTCTCTTGAATATTTTCTTCAAGTAGTTCATAACTATATTGTCCTTTTTCTTTTAGAAAATCTATTTCTTTAGAAGAAATAAGATTACTTGAATTTAATAAAGAAATATATTCTTTATTAATTGATTCAAGATGAGTTAAAGTATTATTAAATTCAGTAAGCTTCTCTTCGATTAATCGTAATTGTTTATCATAATCTTTCTGAGCTTTTGTCATAGTATCGTTAAAAATTTCAATGTTTTCGTATCCTTTTTGTTTTAAATATTCATTTGGTTGAGTATTAAGTCGTTGAGTGCCTAATCCTTTTTTGGTGATTAATTCACCAAAAATTTCTAAATTTATTCTTGATGAAGTTAAATATTTATAATGTTGATCAATTATATTGAGATCATCTATATAAGATTCGATTTTACTTAGTTCATTTTTTACTTTATCGAATTCTTCACTTTGTTGAACTTTTAAATTTTCAATATTCTGATTCAATATATCTATATTTGAATATCCAGATTTTCTTAAATAGTTATGAGCTGGATACAAAGTATCATATTTATTTTTTATTTGTTCGATTTTCTTTAATTCTTTTATAAGATGATCTATAGTTTTATCAGCTAAATTGAAAGTTTTTTAATATAATTAAAAATCTCATTTGTAATTTTAATAAAATATTCATTTATTCGTTCTTGATATTTCTTTAATTCTGGAATCGTATTTTCTAAAATATTCATCGATTCAATTTTTTCAATAATCTCCTGTGCTAAACGAATATTTTGTGGAAATTTTAAACTTAAATCTATTTTAATTAAATTTTTTTCTAATTGATTTGCACGTTCTTCTAATTCTTCTCTAATATGATGTATCAGTGAATTATAAGTACCTGAATAAATTCGATCGATCCATTCAGTCTTTTTTAAACGTAATAATAAACGTGAAAGAGGTCGATAATTGATTATTCCTGATTGATGATCAAGAGTATGAAGGAAATTTTCTGCTTCTCTTTGCAATTGTTGCATATATCCAATTATATTTTGTATACTATAATAAAATATTCGAGCAGTTTTTGATTCAATATTAGGTAGAGTACGAATCATTTCCATTTCAATAACTAATCTTTCAATATCTTCAAATGCATGAAGTCCTTTTCTTTTAAAACGTTCTTCAATTCTTAAATTAATTTCATCAAAATATTTGAGAATTTTTATAATAAATTCATTATAAATATTATTTAAATCTTTAATTGTTTCGATAGAAATATTATTTTCTATATATTCAGATATTTGATTTTGTAGTAAAGATGTTTCTTTAGCTGAACTCAAAAGTATAATATAATCATGAAGAATTTTTATATCATCATTATTTAATTGAATTTTCATTAAAATAGCATTCATTTCATCAGAAAAACTATTTAAATGTAGTAAAAATAATTTAATAATATCATGATAGTTTTTCTCGACTATTCCATTTAAATGATGATTTAAAATGGGTCAACATTGTGATATAATATAAATTCTTTCAGCTATTTGTTTAAATTCATTTTTTGAAATTGGGAGGTTCTCCTTTTGGAGATATAACTAATGGCTTCTACCACCATAATCCACGTAGGCAGAAATACTAAATCCAGGATCTTAGCCTGCTTATCTTGAGAAAACTCACAATAAAATGCCTACCGTATGTATATAATACGATATGTTGAATGATGATAACCAACAATAATAATTTTATTGATGAAAACCAATAAAATATAACAAGCAATAATATATATGATAACAACGAGGAAAAGGACAACAAAAACAAAAACCATACTGAAGACAAACAAAAGCATACACATATATATCACAGACGAAAAACAAAACACAATAGAGAAAATAGAATAACGCCATAATAGAAGAAATGAAATGACGCAACAAAAGGTCATCAAGATCTCATGATAGTCAATATATCAATATGTATTGCGCAGAAAAAAAAGAAAAGATATATCTATATAATGATAATCTCTAGAACCACACATAGGAGAGAAAGAAAAGAAACAATATGCGTGTGTATATGTTAAATATAAGTTAGCGTCATCAAGTAGCATCTAATGACGCTAACAGAAATAAGTTCGGAGTTGGATTTTATTAATGTCAATTCAAAACGTTCAGTAAAATTTTGACATATTTTTTTGTAATATGATTCAAGATCATTAAATGAATTTTGAAGTAGACAAAAATTATCTAAATATATTCCGATTGAAGAACTGTATAAATCATGTTCTTGCAATTCAACATTTCTCTTTTCTAATATAGAAAGAATATTTTCGATGAATATTTTCGAAGATACTAATTTTGATCCTAAATGTTCTTTTAAAATTTGAATCTGTTGAATATAATCATGAGAAATCTTATACTCTCGAATATCTTCATCTCTCAATCCGTCTTGACTAACTATATAACGATTGAATTTTTCCATTACAACTATACAATATCGATGAATATTCTCGTTTATAAATCGTACTGAATCTTCATATGCATCTTGAATAAAACTTTGCTTTATCAAGTTATCTAAGAACTTAAAATTATTCAAATAATACATTACAAGATCAATGTTTTTATATTTTACTGCACACATTATTTTCAATTTGTATTTTCGTATCTGATTTAAAATTGTATTTTGTGTTTCTTCACTCATGAAAAATCGAAAAACTTCGTTTGGATAGCAAATACCTTTTAGAATTTTGAGTTGTTTAATTAAAATTTTTGGATCATCATGAATGGGATCGATTTTGTTAGGACTACTTTTAGTTTTATTAATCATATCTGTTAATACTGTTACGAAAGCACTATCTGATCGTAAAGTGGGATCTTCGTCTACTATTGAAGTTTTAATCTCGGTTAATAATGCATTGATATCATACGTTGTAGGATACTTTGTGAATGCATACAAAATACCATAAAGTCTATCTTCAATTCCACGAATCATATACATCAAAATGTGTGCCAACTTTTGAATGCCTTGTCCTCTATCTCCTAAACTTCTATAGCTTGATAAAGCGAGTATCTTAACACTCTTACAATTTTTGACAGCTTCAATAACCTCTATGCTATTAGCAATATCGACCTCTGGACCTGCTGTATCACCAAAACCGGGAGTGTCACATAAAATGATCTCGTCAGTCTCATGAGGACCAAAAATATCTTCTAATTTTACTGTAACGGGTATTATATATCGAGTTTCGGATTTGCTCAGTGGACTAGTTGTTACACTATTTAATCCAACATTCCTGACAGGTCCATCTATTGTTATATGTTCTAAGAAACGGCCAGGAGCGATTTCTACTAGTGTGTCTTTCATCTTTGCACCAGTAAGAAACTGAATTGTCGTCGATTTTCCACTACCAGTAATACCTACTAATAGAATAATTTCTTTATTATTGATTAATTCAGCTGTTTTTTTCGTTTTCTCTATGAGTCTTCGTATCTCCTGTAGGTTTAATGGTCGGATTTTCTTTAAGAAATTAGTTAATATACGCACTGTAGATGGACAATCTTCGTTATGTATGGTTCAATTTAAATCTTGAAGATAAGTTTTGATTTGTTCTGAAAATAGCTCTTCCTTTTGAATCTGATCTTTCAATTTTTCTATTCTTAGAATGACTGAATCTGGCATTTTTTCAACTGTACAATCTTTAAGTGATGCCTGTTGAAAATCTGCCAAAAGTTCTATGATAGTTATTTCAGCACAACAGGGCAAATGAGCCAAATCATCAAGTAAATTTTTCAGATCTATTCGTTTATTTTCGTCTTCATGGAAGGTTCTGCTATTGTTTACATTTTCTACTATTTTTTCTGCACATGTTTTCTGTTGAAATGTATCATCATTTTGCAAGATAGACTCAGTAGATTTTCGATAAAATATCTCTTCTGTAATTCTTCGTAATTGTTCCAAGTCACGCACATATCTTATTTCTTGCTCAGCTGCATCTGTTCTATCCTCGTCTTCATACTGTTCAATTCGCTTTTTTGACCGTTTGATTCTTTCTGTTAATTGTGTTACATCATTAATTTTATATTTTTCTAAACCATAAGTTAATCGATTTTCTAGTTCACTCAAATCTAATTTGTCGATATTTTGTACAAGAAGTAAAGCAGATTCTAAAGATATTTCTTCACTAGGATCTTTCAATTGTTTTAATGCATTTAAATATTTTTCTTCTATCGTAGCTTCTTCATTTCTATCTTCGTCTTTATACTGTTGAATTCGTTTTTCTGTTCCCTTCATTCTTTCACCTAATTGTGTCATTTCTTTGATTTTACATTTTACTAAATCATTTTTTAATTGACTTTCGAGCTCGCGCAATTCAAATGTTTTACCGTCTGTAAGAAAACATGCAGTTGTTAAGGAGATATTTTCATTTTTTTTCTTGGAGTTATTGAATTGCTCATGTTTGGTAGAATTTCTACTTGATTTATTGTTCTCAGAGATTGAACTGAAGGATTGATTCATCTTTGAATTAAACAACAATTGATGCAATTGTATTCAAATTTCGATCAAATGTCAATTTTCAAACTAGTATAGAATCAGTATAGTGCGATTCCCTAAATGTGATCTGCTTGTTTCCTTGAAATGTTGTTTTAATGGACTTTCTATAGTATCATCAACAGTAATTAATACATCAATTGATTCAAAACACATTCAGAAAATGGTTAACAAGAATCGTCTGATTGAGTTACTGGATATATTTGAATATAATAACTTTCGCAGTACTAAGTTACGAAATATTCTTGAGCGTATCGGTCATTAGGAAATTGACGTCTTGATGTTTCGACAGAAAATATATTGAAGGTATTATTTGTCACAGGATTCAGAAACTCAGTGAAATTTGATACTTTTGTTTTCGATTCAAAATATTGATTGATTATTCAGTTTTGCAATATAACTGTATACTGTATTAGGATGAAAATGGATCTAAATAGAAATAAGAGTAATTTATTCTGAGCTCACGATTGAGCAGTTCAATAACATATATACAAATCCTGTAGATAGTTGTCAGAACTCGTGGAAAAGTAAAGATTTTACGGAACAAAGATTTCTTACAATCGGATGTAATACTACGACAAACAGAAGAACAACTGTTGACAAGATAGCAGAGACGAATAGTATATTTCGTCGAAAGAGGGTAATGGGAAACAACTTCTCTGTTAAAATAGTGATGCATTTGGGAGGTAGATACAGTCCAAATTCATATTTTTTTCATTAATCCATAGTATCCCATTACAACTTCATTACGATATATATTTCCTTAAAATTGTAGTTCAAAAGAATGTTTTCTTCACGAAAAATTGAATTTTCAAAGACTCACTCATGTATCATAAAAGATGCGATAATCTCATGTTTTTCGGATACTGAATGTCTTGCGGCAAAAACATTTTTATGAATTGAAATTTCTAGAATATTTTAGTTACATGTATGTCACCGCATGCGTAACATTTAAGATCAACATACCGTTAGTCGATTTGTTCGTACATTCAGTGTTACATGCTTAAATTTCAGTAAAAGTGTCTTAGCCATCGAACACAATATAGCTATAGATATTTGCTTGTGCCTTCTTATTCTCTATTTGCACACATTATTCTGTCTCATTTTCGCTTACGTTGTGTGATACAAATGTTATTGCTTTCGTTTTTTTTCCTTCTCTCTTTTCTTTCGATGCGTTTCTCTGCTGAAGAATATCGGTATGCTATGATATAGGAGAAAGCAAATTCTTCAGAATAGAAAAGAATAATGTGTGCATTCTTTATTGTTTCATGGGTGAGTGTTGTTTCTATATCAACGAAAACTTTTTGTTCTGCAGAGAAAAGTGGATGCAAAATTTCAACAAGAATGGCTATAACTCGGTCGTAAAAGGCTTAGGGAACTTATACTCTTTAGATTTTTGCTATCATGTTGGAAATATGTGAATTTTAGAACTCTTGAAACGTTTGGAACTCAAATTTAAGGGTAGAACTCTCTCTTTTCTAACGATTTTCATATCTCAAAGGCGATAAGTCCGATTGAGCTGAAATTTTTTTCACAGATAAAACACCTAAAATAACTAGACAGGCGTTCGGAGAAAAATTTTCAAAAAGGATCTTCTCGGTATTTTGGGAAAACTCTTGGTTTTTCATAAGGCCTCACCTTGCCATTATATGACCTGATCACAATTTGTACGAACGGTCTGAAAATTTTTTTAGAGATACCTACGACTATATCTCAAAGGTAGTTTTAAGCTTTCTAAAAAATCTCACATTCTTTTTTCTTTTTAAAAAGTACCTAAAGGTTTTCTACAAAGATAAGTTTCTGGTTTTAAAAACTCTATAAAACCGAATGGGATCATCGAAAATCAAAACGACTGATTTTATCTCTGGAGGATACTTTAAAATATCTATGGTAAAAATTTCAGTTCAATCGGACGAGATTAAAGGAAAGTTGTCTGTGACACAATTAGTCAGTTTACCTGAAAAACTGTTTTTTTGAGGAAAACGCAAAATAAGTTTGAGCGGTATATTTTTTCACCAACAAAAATTGAAAGTTGTTTTTTTTAAGTTTTATGGACAGTTTTTCCATGGCGAATTTTATGATTATATCGACAGACATATGTACTGTATACTGGCAACATCTATTGGGCTAATCGTTCGGTGAAGTATAAGAAACTTTGCTGGACCAATTCGCGATCTCTTCGTAACATTTTTTTATAATCAAAAATATGAAAAAGTAAAATAAAATGCCAGCAAAGACATGAACAAAAACAATTACAGAAACTAATAATGAAGATAATTTTTTTTTCATCAGATAAGAAAATTTTGACAATTTTCAAAAAACATGTGTTTCATCAAATTGAAAAAAACTAACGGCAAGTCTGATTGAGCTCGTTCAAACGGCGATTGAACGAATTTCAGGAAGCTAAAATATTTGTGAAATTCTAGCAACTCCAAGAAACCTTAAGACTAAAAATATTTTAAAGGTTCAAAGAATTCGTGGCGGATAGAGATTTGAAATTACCTCTATTATTCTACAATTTATACCAGCAACTCTTTATGATTAAAAAAAGCAATCTCAAAGTAATGTTAATTAGTTTTGAAATTAGCGCTCATCTCAAAAGAGAAACAGAAAAAAATCGAATATGTGAGTTTAAAATTCAAAGTGTTCGCTATATAAATTTCTTTGTCAATTTGTGAAAGCAGTATTACCTTCATTGAATGCTTAGTTGGCTTCATGGATTTCTGGAATGTTGGTTTCCGTTCGATAAACAAACGCATTCTCGAACTTAATCATACCTATCCATCATACTTTAATCTATTTGAGAGTATATGTGGACATACAACATATTCCATAATTTTTAAAAGTACAGCGTAGAAGAAGAAGAATACCCCGCCTTTCGGCTACCTTTCAGTATACACTGTAAACTAGAAAATAAGTTATACAGTTCTTTGAAGGATATTCTAGAAATGCCTATATAAATTCGACCAACATTTTCCAAGTATTTGGAAATCATTAGTGACTTTCAATTTGCAGTTTTTTGCTAGAGAATAAATTTGAATTCATACATTCGCGAAAACTAAGGATTTCATAAAAACTCGAAAATCAACTGGCGAATAATAAAATTTGAAAATCGCTTGAATGTACTAAAACATTTCTAGAATTTCAAAAAAACTTTTAGTGTAGGGTGATGTCCAAGGATATTTTCTTTGACCCAATATTTTTCCTACAAATATTGCTAGCTGCAGCTCTGGACAGAAGGCCGGCCTGACGCAAAGTTCTTCTCGCTCAATTATTTGAGCTCCCCATGCACACTAACTAACCACATACCAGCTACAGGAGCCTTTTATGGTATGTCGACAATATAATCAGCATGCTATCGGACGGGTGATCCGAGAAAAACAGCCGTTAGTGACTGGTCAGGGTAATTCCATGACTGGTAGTATTGAGGTTCGAACACAGTACCTTGTGAGTACATGTCAAACAACATAACCACTCAACCATGGCGGCTTGTAAAGTGTAGAAATTAACTATCCTGCAAACTATTTGAATAATGCATCTGATATACAATCTTGCAATGAGAGATTCAGTGACGTCTTTATACTCAATATACCTTACAACTTGCAAACTGAGTCCAGTGATGCACTCTTCAGACATTTACCTTGATAATTGCACTTAAATTTCTGTTGATCTATAACAGGCTTCTCTGTGTAGGTGATTACTTTCACCCTGAATATACTGATTACCACTTATAATCTCACTATTCTCTATGAGAGGTATTCTAGCAGTGAGTCATGAAATAACGCACTCCAACAATTACTAAAACAATGGCTGAAAAAATCTAACAGCAAGTATTTGCGATTCAACTATGTGTACAAATAGAAATGTATGTCGGCACCAGACGGTTTGAAAATACATGCTATTCTGCGATATTGAATATTGCAGAATCAGTTTCGCCCTCGGAGTTGCATGGAATTAATTCCGCGGGTGAAACTGTATCCGCAATGTTCAGCATCTTGAAAATAGGATGACTGCTCTCAGGTTTTATTTTCATGATGTCATTTTTGCGCGAGTTTTTCTATCGATAATATTCTCTATCAATGTGATGCTGCGTGTGCGTGTTTCACTGTATATTTGTATTTCAGTAACATTTTCACCTAATGTGAGCCTGAGTAGTTTTTTCAACTGTACTTGTCTTTCTGACGTCCCCTTACCCTATTTTGATGCACTGTGTACCATTGTGAGTGGATGTGTGCACATGACAATCTCAGATAGACCAATACTGTGTAGCCTTGATTTTCCAACACTTTCACATAGTGTAGTAATTATGTACGTTCGGCAGGTGAAAGAATGCGTATTATCATGTGCAGTTCGATCCTCTGGAAATATGAATACATCCACCTTCACTGTACATCTCTTATTTTTCCCACTTTTTAAGCGATATATGTAGTGTTAAGGTAGGTTATGCGTATATTCATAGAAACATATCCTAGAAGAATAGGGCTGTGGACCTCAAGGTCCATTTCTGAAACTGAATACCGTTCAAACAGTCTTCAAGGAGTAATACTAAGAAACTTTCAATGCGAGAAATCAAATTTTAGTATGGATGAAAAATGCTAGCGAAACTAATTTCAACATATAAATAGAGAAAAATGTGCAGATGGATGTATGATATTACATTCGATCAATTAATTGTGCACTTTCGTTGAAAATAACCACTCCTCAGAACGATCTGATTAGTTACGTAAAAATTGTTGTGACATCTATAACATTCGCCATATCTCTGTTATATCTAATATGGTTTGTATTTATTGTGTCTGATTACATTGATTATGCGGATGTAGATGTGAACGTATAAATTTTAGCGGAGGATCGAAATATTGTAGCTTCATCAAGTACAAATCCTAAATGTCTAACACGTGGTATTCTTCTTAAACCTGTCCTGTCTGCAAATCTGAGCGTTCATCTACTTTATCGTTATTTCGATAACTTTTTAGTAGATCCACACATGGTACAACAACCAGTGGGATCGTCATGGTCACTTCTTCTGTGTTGAAATACGTTCGGCTTGCATCGAATACGTCTACTTTTCTGTAAAACTCACACTCTCTTGTATTTTATAAGTTTCTTTGGTTCTTTGGATTTGTATGATTGCTTGAGTTTCTTAAGTTTCTGAAGTTTCAGAATCGGTAGAGTTCCCTGCTATTCCTGTATTTCTTGAGCTCCCTCAGTTCCTTGAGATTCCCAAGATCGCTTTAGTGCTTGGGTCTCTAGTGCTCTTCAAAATTTTTAGCTTCTTGTAGTTCATTCATCTCTGAATTTAGGTGAAGTTGTGAACTACTTTATAGTGTCTCTGTTTCTTATATCTGAACGTGATTAAATTTTGAATTATAAATTCCTCAAGAGTTCAGAATTCACCTTTTCAAGCGCTAAAAAGATCAGATGAATAAGTGCGGCGAACCTCTTACTTCAGAATTATAGCAATTTTTGTCACTCTTTGTACTCAAAAGTGGCGAATATTCATACCTGAGATTTCGACAAGAGATGGAGTATTATAAGAGTAGCTAGAATACACTTGTAATATATCCAAATTGCCATATGGAAGAAATAGTTATATATGATATTATGTATATTGAAGGAAAGAAACAAAACAGAAGTACATCACAAAGTGGCTCAAAAATCACGCATACGAGAGAAAATAGAATGTCTTAACTACCGCTTGAGCGAATCAGTTCACCCTCCTTTACGAATAGTAGAAACATATTCAGACTTTAAATTCATTGCGATAAAGTTCGAGAGAGCCCTTATTATGTATCATTAATGACTTCACTGAAATAATTTACTTTTTTACACATAAGAAAAACACAATATACTTAAAAAAAGGTCTCTTTGGATATGTCTTTATGAATATAAAGCTTAAACATGTCTGCATTGTCGATGAAAAACAGCTCGTTTGCTCGAACCATCATGAAGATATTCTGTTGTTTTCGACAAAAATACTGCGTTAGTTTGTATATTCTTTATTACTGATTGTGAAAAAGTAAGTTTTTTTTTCATTGAGGTCACAAGTAGTATTTATCAAAGGCTCTGTCTAGCTTTGTACGTATGGATTTAAAATGTGAAAATTTCTGTATTATTAGTAAAAAAAACAGCCTGTTTGCTCGATTAGCACCAGGGATGCGCAATTTCTTTTCGGATGCGTAAGTTTTAGACCATTCTGTATCCATAGCACAATATAATTCTCACTTAAGACGTCTTTCATATGTGTCGTGACACTTACTTGCGAACTTTATCTTTAGAACAAAAAAGCCTTCCACAACATAAAAACAACATTCACTCTTGAAGCAATAAAGTATTTCCACATTACTCGTTTCGCTTACTCTAAAGGATTTATTCGCTCCTATGAGCCATGCCATACTAATATTTTCCGTTGGAAAAATTCATTGAGGAAAAAGAGAAGTGAGAAAAAGACCGGAGAAAGATAAAGGACGTATGACACAATATAAGAGCAAATAAAATAAGTGAAAACTATACGCACAAATACAAAAGTAAGATAGAGCAAGAACTTGTGTATAGATGCATCGTGTCTCAAAACCATGACATTTGTACTAAAATTTAAGCGTATAACACTATATAACGGGTGCGCCAGAAATAATTGCCCTCTTCGTATTTTCAAGATTTCTCCTCTATTATTTCTGTGATTAAAA
Source organism: Macrotrachela quadricornifera (assembly GCA_022393335.1). NCBI lineage: Eukaryota > Metazoa > Rotifera > Eurotatoria > Philodinida > Philodinidae > Macrotrachela > Macrotrachela quadricornifera. The sequence continues at coordinate 961,515 of JAJEKB010020795.1, read as the reverse complement.
ACTTATTTTTTATCAAAAGATAGCGCCTGAAATTCTCTACAAAACCATGTATGACCAGACCGTAAAGCTGTTTTAGATATATTTGAAAAAAGATGAAAAATAAAGACATACAAAAAACTGTAAAAAGTAATGGATGGGACATAATGAATGACCCCGCTTTGCATCTAATGTTTTCATTAGTTCGCCCTATTAAAAAAACAAAATACACCAAAAGATGCAGCGTGAAAAGCTCTACAATTTACACAAGACTGCTTGTTTTATAATTGCACGTTTTGTTTTCAAAATGAACAAAATTTTAAGCGGTCAAATTTCGATCGTGCGAAAATAATATTTTTTGGTACACGACGCATTCGTTTTTTCTTATTTCATCTTCTTATTACCTGATGTCTTTTACTAAAAAAAAAATACACTACAAGATGCAGCGTGAATAGCTCTACAATTTACAAAGAACAAATGATAAAAAGAGGAAATAAGAAAAACACGAATTCATCTTTTACTGAAAAAAATATTATTTTCGCACGATCGAATTTTGACCGCTTAAAACTTTGTTCATTTTGAAAACAAAAAGTGCAACTATAAAACAAGCGGTCTTATGTAAATTGTAGAGCTTTTCACGCTGCATCTTTTGGTGTATTTTGTTTTTTTAATAGGGCGAAGTAAGTGATGAAAAAATGGGATGCAAAGCAAGGCCATTCATTATGTCCAACCCGTTACTTTTTACAGTTTTTTGTATGTCTTTATTTTTCATCTTTTTTCAAATACATCTAAAACAGCTTTAGGGTCTAGTCATACATGGTTTTGTAGAGAATTTCAGGCGCTATCTTTTGATAAAAAATAAGTTTTTAATCACAGAAATAATAGAGGAGAAATCTTGAAAATACGAAGAGGGCAATTATTTCTGGCGCACCCGTTATATATGAATACATCTATTGATCCTATTTCAATCTCGAATTTTCCACGAAAATAGACAGACGTGTAACTGAAATACTGTGACCGTGCTCGCTACCATTTCTTTTTCTTCTCTGCAATACATCACTTTTACAGACATTCTTCTTCTTTTCATTCGCTTAATGTTTTTGTGCTTCTTGGTGTCATGTTCTGTTTTTCGAGAAAGAGTATCATCTTTGATACCATTCCTTCTCCGTTTCATTTAATTAATAGGTATATGTGTGCATTTGATACAATGGAATGTCAGTCTTTCCCTTTTTATTTTCTGACGTTTTTTTCTTTTTGTTTCAAATATATCCATTTCAGTGTAGTTTCCCTCTCGCTCTGCAATACATCAGTTGTCCAGATATTCTTCTCCTTTTCACTTACGTAGTGTCTTGTGCTTTTTCGTTTCATGTTCTGTTTTTCGAGAAAGAATACCATCTTTGATAACATTCCTTCTCCGTTTCATTTAATTAATATATATATATATATATATATGTGCATCTGATTCAATAGGGTGTCAGTCTTTCCCTTTTTGTTTTTTGTAGTTTTTGTTTTTTTTCTCTTTCAAATCATTCATTACAGTGTATTTTCTCTCTCCCTCTGCAGACAGGGTTTTGTTCACTCCACACAGACAGCTCAGAAATTCCAACTCAGATGAATACTTTCTTTGTGAGATACAAGTGAATTTTTGACAATTTGATATCCCTTGAAAGAAATATCTTTTGAGCTGAAGCTTTCAGGAAATGCTAATTAAAGATATGTATATAAGTGAATAAAGCTTTAGGTCACAATAATATGATACAGTTTGTGGCTACATGCAATCTCATACGTTTGAATGTGACTAAAATTTTGATGGCAATAATTTATCTCTAAATAATTGTTCATGTTTTCTTACTTGCGTATGTGCATAGCACTCTATTTAATTTACTCTTGTATTATATCATGGACCCAATATCTTTTTCGTTATTTTCCTTTTCGACCGTTTTCTTTCAATGTATTTGTTTGAAGAAGAATATTAGTATGCCTTGGCACATAGGTAAGATCATTTTGTTTCGTTTTAGAAGGAAAAAACATATAGATGAAAAATGTCGCGATACGTATTAACGACTTGGCAAAAAAGAGAATCATACTGTCTTTTACGTACATACATTCGTTTTTATTTTTTCCTTCATTGTAAATACATGACGTCACATAAAACTGATTTTTTCTTTCTGTGAAGAGATTTTTCCTATTCTTTTTTATTGGCTTTTCTTTCTTTTTTTCTATATGATAGCATGGATGTATTTTAAATATATTCTAGCTTATCTTGAAATATACCACCTGTTGCTATATGAAGGAAAAACAGAAAAAAATCAAGAGAAAAACAGAAAAATACATTCACGGACAGAAAGAGAGACATACATATAGATGATGTCATATGTATGCCAGGAAAGAAAGAAAATGAAAATACATATATACAAGTAGCGTGGATCGGAGCGATCTACTAAGCCCTTTGCCTGTAGAAAGTCTTTGAGAGTCTATTCTGCTGTCTCTCTAAGGCCGATAAAATCTGATTGGGTAGTTAGTAGTCCCGAACTCTGGTTGGCTGAATTCGTTCCTGCGGAGAAACACACAGTCAATTTCGGGATTGAGATCCTAACGACGATCAAGAGAACATGGGCACGCGCTTAGTAGAGTACTTGAAGATCTAAGGGTACCCCATACTATAACAGTTGAGGCCTAAGGGTATCCCCCTAGTATACTAGTTAAGGACCTAAGGATATCCTCCTAATATAGTACTTGAGAACCTGAGGATAGTCCTCTAGTATAGTAGTTGAAGACTCAAAGGTGCTCCTCTACTTAAGTAGTATAGAACTTGAGGACTTAAGAGTACCCTTTAAGTATAGCAGTTGAGGACTTCAGGATACCTCCATAATACATCACTTGAGTATTTCTGAGTTCTATCAAATATGCATTTTGATTGGTTGAATAAAACGGACCAATCAGAAGTGCGAACAAATACGCAATTACACCGTCAGTTTCGGGATTAAGACCCTGACAACAGTCAAGGAGATTCGGTAACTCAAAACGATAGGAAATCTTAACCCATCATAATAGAAATCGCCAAGAAACTAATCCATTAAGTTAAGACAAAGTGATGTTCTCTAAACCCTAACACCGCTAACTAAAATTTACTCAGAATCAGACTAAAGAAACGTCAATAAAACATAAACATTACTTAGCAACTTCTTCTCCTGCTCTGTCTTAGACAGTTTACCAAGAAACACAAACAAAAAAGTTCTTGAGCTTGTTCTCACATAACCTAAACCATCTTTAGCCGCCGGATAAATACAACAAAAAACATAGACATTCAGTGGTTTAGGAACTTCATAGTATTCAGAGGAAAGTTACCTATTAAGCATCGAAGAGTAACACTGAAGTAGAGCGCAAGAGATTTCTGACCAAACACACAGTATAGGACCTGAGGACATCAATATTCAATCCATCGGCGTAAAAGCCCGTTCTAAGCCATTCAAATGACATGGAACGGCCCCCGATAACTCTTAATGACTGTGAATTCATTATTATCATTTTGAAACAGAGATTTTTAAGGACTCGCTATAATTTGTCCCAAGCAACTCACTTTTATCTGCTCATAATAGTAAAGAACGAGAAAGGGCTGGATATGATGGATATCTGATGTGGGTCAGGATATTCTTGATTATTGTACACGAGTAGCATAACGTTATTCGCATATATTCGAGGTTTCCAAGGATTCTCCACTATCCGCCATGAGCCATAACATCTTTTGTAAATACGATAGTATACAAAGTGATCGTTCAAAACATACTGCTTCCACTCGATTTCAGCCCTATCTCATTCTCCACTCTTAGTCTGAGGAAACCCCACGTTGTTCGGAGCGGATTGAAGAGCACCCCTAAAAGCTTTGTATTCGCGTAAACAACATCATGTTTCATACGGGCAATAGCGAGAAAAATCTTCAGCCAAAAATCTCTTTCCGTTAGTGGCACCCTTCGGACAAACGCAAACACATAAATACAGCCAATTTAGGGATTAAGACTCTGATTACAGTCAAGTGAATATTAATTGTTAAATATTTGTAGTTTATTTATGTGAAATTCTAATTTATACTTTGTTACAATAGGCACTGATCCCACTTGTATTTATTTATTACATTCTGAGTTTAAGATATCTACGCTGCACACTACTTCTATCGTTTTGTTTTCATGAAGCTACTTTATAATAAAGAGACGTTGTAAGTCTTATATTTTAGCCTCATACTGGACTGGACTGAAAAGCTTTTTACGCTAACATATGCAGCTCGTAGCAAATTGACGTAGCGATAACCGAAGTATTTGGATCCGATGATATGAACACATCCTTGTTTGACATTTTCCATTCAGATAGGTTCGTCCAGACCAGACACTTTCAATTGTTTCCTTAACCAAAATATTTCTCATCTTATTCACTTTAATTCTCCTTTATTTCAAATATGATCTTTGTAATAAAAGAGAAGAAAAACAAAATATAGTAAGAGATGAGAATCGAGTTTACCTTTGTTGTAGATTTTCTCTTTTTTACCAAGACAATACATCTCATGTCCCGATATTGAACATTGTGGAAACAGTACCGCTCTCGGAATCAGTTCCATGCAATGCTGGGACTCGAACATCATTCTACAAATTCGATTTGTTCAAGAAGAATCGCGTTCCATCGATTCCAAGAATTTTTGGAACTGAGTAATTGTTAAATCGGTGCTAATACCTACGAATTTCGTCTAATTTTCTCTGATTCCGTAAAGACCTACATTCTGGAAGTTCATTCTACCTTTAATCTCACGCTGAGTTCTATGGCTAAAAATTAATGTCTGAAATAAGTCAGCAATTCTGGAACCGAATTCCATCAACTAGATCGAAGCAAAATCGAACGAAACTCCCTGGAAATCCATATTGAAATGCAGAATCACATAATAATTCAATAGTAATGAGATCTCTTTCTGTTTTAGGTGCGCTTTAAAAGAACTTTTCGCTTGTATTTGTTGATATGGTTCAGAACCGAAGCCATTTTTTCAGTGTTAATAGGAACTAGCAAGCGCTTTAAAACTGCCAAGGCAAAACCTTGCAACAAACCTGCCTTCTAGATTGTGGCAGGTACATACTATTCTTATTTGACCACAGATAGCTAATAGTGAAACATCAGCACTTCGAGATATCTAAGAAAGTTTCTGCTATTATCCGCATGAAACATGCGCACACTCGACTCATTCAGGAGTTATGAATAGGTGTCTTAAATATGGCCCAAATAATTCTATGTTTCATATAGACCGCACTTCGAATCCATTATCAGCCCATGTTGTGTACAAGATTTCAACCAATCATATTTCGGGCAGGAACTGTTTCTAACATTGTCCAAATGGAACACAGGATTCTTGGGATTCTATTCAAGAGACATCACGATAACATTGAAATGGCCTGAAGATGTCGATGTGTCATTCAGACAATTGCGGAAAAAGGCATTGCTAAAATCTGATTAGTTGAAATCTTGTACACAACATGGGCTGATAATGGATTCAAAGTGCGATCTATATGAAACATAGAATTATTTGGGCCATATTTAAGACACCTTTTCATAACTCCTGAATGAGTCGAGTATGCGCATGTTTCATGCGGATAATAGCAGAAACTTTCTTAGATATCTCGAAGTGCTGATGATTTACTATTAGCTATCTGTCGTCAAATAAGAATAGTATGTACCTGCCACAATCTAGAAGACAGGTTTGTTGAAAGGTTTTGCCTTGGCAGTTTTGAGGCGCTTGCTAATTCCTATTAATGCTGAAGAAATGGCTCTGGTTTTGAATCGTATAGTAAAGAACGAAGACAGGTATCATTTAGACATAGCCTATATACGAATCTTTTTTATGAAGTGTCGAAGTAAAGCAAAAGTTTGGGGGATCAAGCTGAAATTTATAGTAGTGACTATTTAATCTGTGCTCTACTATTGCTGAAATTTTCATGCAAAACGGCCTTTATTTTCAATTAGACCAAAATCCTAGGAAAATGTTCCCCGTCTTTAAACTTGAAGTGTTACTACTATTTCCCAATTAGTGTAAATTGAGACGACGAGAATGCGCTGTTATCTATCCCACAGCAGGTACCGGGATCTATTTTTTTGCAATTTATTCGGATTTTTTAATAAATCTCTATACATCTTAAAATAAATTCCACAGTACTCCTATTGAGAGTGAGAGCAGAAACTAAGTGAGAAGGAGGGCGAGTGCGGGGGATGAAAGGCAAGAGTGAGGATGCGCTGAAATACTAATACAGCTATATAGTCTCAATAAATCCTTAGTAAATAAATAAATCCCAATAAGTCCCGCAGGAGAAATAAATCCCGAAAAAAATAAGTCCTGGTATGACCTCCTATCCCACCCCAGAATATCAGATTTATTTCCTATACACTTTTCGACGGAAATGGAGGTCATACCGGGACTTATTTTTTTCGGGATTTATTTCTCCTGCGGTACTTATTGGGATTTATTTATTTACTAAGGATTTATTGAGACTATATAGCTGTGTTAGTATTTCAGCGCATCCTCACTCTTGCCTTTCATCCCCCGCACTCGCCCTCATTCTCACTTAGTTTCTGCTCTCACTCTCAATAGGAGTACTGTGGAATTTATTTTAAGATGTATAGAGATTTATTAAAAAATCCGAATAAATCGCAAAAAAATAGATCCCGGTACCTGCTGGGAATAGTCTGAAAAGCTCTGGATCGGTTACAACTCTGTCTTGAACATGCAACATGGTTTAAAACACAGATGCGCGAGGCATAGTTTTCTGTACACTTCGTCCATTTCTCGAAAATCTGGCCCCATGACTCTCAATGTCATGTGGATCATCACAAAAAGAAGCCCCACATCCGGTCCCGTCCCGTTATGACACAATATATTTCTTCAATTTTTGCATTTTATGATGTAAAAGTTTATTTAGCCGTTATAGTTTTTTCGAGATTTCATGTTCCACTGAGAGAATATATCATTTGATTGGTGTTAATTAAGTTTCGAAAGAGACTGATTTCTTGAAATCTCACAAAAATAACCACACCCTCTTTACAAAACGTTTCTAAACTTCTGATCCACTCCGCTCTGCCCTGTAGTTGTTATACGTCGTACCACGCTAAAATCCGTAAATCTTCGAAAAAGGAAACTGCCCTGCCTCGAGAAAATGCACGACACCCTGCGATATGTCTCATACATAGCTGATTCAAAAGTTTTCCGAGCATTTTCTTTTAGTGAATCATCTTTAAATAAGAACAAGAGAGAACAAATTTTCTCGTTAAAAATGACATTGTATCATTTTCTTTAGACGTACTTCACAAGCACTTTCACGTGAACATTGTTTGTATTGTGACAACCAAACAGTGAATACAGTATATTTAATACGAAAGAATGAATATTTTGGACACGGCAAATCTGTCAGAGTTTAATAGACAACCCAATCAAAATATCGATGTCCAAGAAGTTCTATTAGCTCGACTAAATGAATTACGTCAAAAGTCTCCTGAATGTTTCTCAAAGTCAACTTATGTGCTACCTACTGTTGACAGCGATATAGAAGGTGAATGGGAACAACGGTTGTATCAGGCCATGAAGGAGCATGTTGAAAGTCGTATAGTTTTAATTCCTTGCAAAGTAAACAACTTGCATTGGATTGGAATTGTATTGGAATTTCAAACGGGTGTGCAGCTCCTAACAGCTCAATTTATTGATCCAGTCAACTTGTCTAATTTTGTTCCAGATAAACTACAAAAAATCTTTGCTCAATATTTCCCGGGCCGTATTCTACAGTCAAAGATTATGCTGAAAGTTGAAGATCCAGCAAGAAGTGCCACACTTACTATAGCAAACTTACTCACAGCTGCCAAGACCCTTCAAAGTCTGAATGAAACAACTCCAAAATCCACCCAATTACAAAGCACATTTAATGATAGCTCTCAAGTCACTTCAGACGTAATCAAAGAAGAGCAACAAATATGGTGGAACCAACAACAAGGAGGAAACACATCAACTAGCAACACACTTATTGAAGGTAAACAGTTCCAACAGTTTGAGAACGAACAGATCAATGGTAACATGTCTATCCTAAGCTCTTCTCTTCTCATCTCAGAAAATCATGATAAATGCGCTCTTCATCAACTTAAACAGAAATTAGCAGCAGATTTGATACAATTACGGATTCAAGATCTAAATGATTTATTCAAGAGAGTTCAGCGAATAGAGCAGAGAATAAAAGACTTTCAAGATGAGAACAGAGATGAGGACGTTGATAAAGAAATGCAGCTTTTGATGAAATACAGAAGCGTGCAATCCTTAAGCGAGCAAATAACTTCATTAGAAGCTGCTTCCTCCACTGATGAGAATAGCGATGAACTGAAATTATACCAGCTTCAAGACAGTTTGAAGAATGGATTGGAAAAAATGAAAATAATTGATGTAAAGCAATTGTCAGACAGAATTACACGCGTAGAAGGCCGAATCAAGGACTATGAGGAAGAGAATAGAGATGAAGACGTCGAAAAAGAAAAGAAAATTTTGAGTGTACTAAAGGAATTACAAAAGATAGCGGCAGAAATCGCCAAGCACGAATGTGAAATGAACAGCGATACTCGCAAACTTCGTCGACTAGAGAAATTGCTGAAAGATGGATTAGAAAAATTGAACATTTCGGACATGACTAAATTATCAGGAATGATACAAAAAACAGAGCAAAGAATTCAAGACTATCAAGAGGAGGGACGAGATAAAGATGCCGACAAAGAAGAACAACGGTTAATGAAGTATCGAGAGTTAGAATCCTTATCGAACGAAATCTGCAAATTAAAATTTCTGCAAGTTGAACTACAACCGAGCAGTCAGGCAGATAACAACAAGGTTAATGAAGCTGTCAAAGCGCTTCAAACCGAGAACAACGCTTCATCAGATTTAACAAAATCTTCTGTACCAAGTAATTCGGCAAGTTCGAATGAACATTTGGTACCTATATCTAAGGATGATATAAACTTAAATCTGACTCAAGAGACAGATGACTCTTCAGGGGTAGTTGCCAGTGAAAAATTTGCAGAAGAGAAACACCGAATGGAATTTCATGATCTATGCAAAGATTTGGCTGATTTGCCTGATTGTGCAGAAAGAACTGTCATGGAACTGATGGTCAATATGCAAAAAAGAATGATTGATAAAACAAAGCCGTTGAATGAACAGCAGTTTGTTTCGATAGAGCATTTAGAACGATTGAAAAATCAGTTGAATCAAGAAGATTTTTGGTCGGAACAAATAAGAGCTAGCCTTCAGAATTTAGAAAGAGCTTTCAAATGCGACGATTGTTCTCTGACGATTAGTATTTTGGGAGATCTTCTCAAAACAATCAGGCCCTTAAATGTTCATGAGATCAAAAGGCTTGTCAATAAAACAAAAACAGTGGCAGATTTAATTCGTGATCAGGATATCATCTTGCTCATAGGTGCGACAGGGAGTGGAAAATCTACCACTATTCAATTTCTTGCAGGTGAAAAGATGAAGGCTACGCAAGTAAAAATTGCTGAAGGACGGTTTTTGGATCATATTGAAATAGACGGGTTCCCCCAAAACCCTCAATTGAAGCAAATAACCAGTAGTCCATTGAGTAAATCAGAAACTCGATTTATTTCAAATGTTACAGTGTCACTACAAAAGGTCCTTGGTGCACATGAATCAGATGATATTATTTTATGCGATGCACCAGGTTTCGGCGATACTGAAGGACCAGAAGTTGATATTGCAAATGGTGTTGGTGTCATTGAAGCACTTAGAAGATGTAAGAGTGTTAAAATACTTGCTCTATCAAGTTACAAAAGCTTAGGTGATCGAGGACAAGGCATTCAGAAATTAGCACATATCTTGATCAATATGATGCAAGGAATAGAAACTAGACTTAACAGTATTGTTTATGCATTCACAAAATATCCTCCATCAACAGACATCAATGCTTTGCTAGTAGATATCAAGAAATCTAAAGTTGATAAAGATGCTTCATTACGAATGGATACCGGTTTTGTTACAGTATTAGCAGATATGATTGAGAAAACTGAAAACAGCGCTTATTTAATCAATCCTTTAGGAGATTATCCGAAAAAGTTGATCGAAAAATTAAAAAATCTGCGCGGTATTGCATATCCAGGAGAAGTTTTTCGATTTTCGATGAGTGAAGAAACACACGCAATTATAGAAAATCATGTTCAGCGAGACAAATTGAATATTATCAGTGCAATAAAACGTAAAGATATCGAACTTGTTATGTGTTATCTGAACAATTTGAAAACGCTGCATGATTTGACCAAACAAAGCACTGTACGAGATGCGTATGAACACTCTATACGTATTGTTAGTGAGAGTATTGACGAATATTGCGCAGAAGTAATGAAAAGATTTAGCCGCACTTTAACTAGTCAAGACGGACTGTGCGAAGAAGATGTGCGTGAATATAAAACAGCCATTGCATATCTGCAACAGTCTCAACAATTAAGAAAACATTTAGAATCCAAACTGCCACTACCTGTAGCACTACTAGAAAATATTGATGCAGAACTTCATAAAAGAGGTCTAACTCTGATCAATGAAGATTTGTACGATCCGTCGGTAGGAATATTCTTAGATAATTTCCGTATGCTTAATAACTCGTTCCAAGAACTTGAATCTAAATACAGCCGAATTTGTAAGCAGTTTGCAGAACGTTTTGAAGAATTGGTGCAAGCCGCGGATGAACCTATTTTAGCTAATGAATTTCAAGAGGTAGCTGAAATTCTCCTTAAGATATTCAAATCTTCACAAATTCTTAAGCATCATTTAGGTAATCGAACTGAAGAAAAGTATCGAAATATAGTTAAATTTCTTTTGGAACACTTGGATAGTTTCTCTGCAAAAGTAAATCCTCGGTTAGAGAAGATTCAATTGAATGAGGATGATTTGAAAATGCTTCGAACATGTATGGAAATATTGAAAGCCGCAAAAGAAAATTCTGCGCTTCAAGATCGTATCTCTACCTACGCAGAAATGTTCGAAAAGAACAATGATAGTATGGAGAAATGTATTATCAATTATGAATCCGAGACGAGTTTTCAAGATTTGAATGAGATTTATAACAGTTTTGTTTCAAAGATTGTTAGTTATTTTGATAAGATTGATACGAGAGTAAAAGAGCTTCTCGAAAAAAGTAAAGAACATGCTTTGGAAAACGTAGAAAAATTGATCGGTGATATGGACAAAATCCGTAGCATTCCAGAACTTGAATCAAGAACTGCAGCATCATATTATCGTACTGTTGAAAATGTACGTGGATTCATGCAGCAGTTACAGCGAGAGACAGAACAGTTGCTTCTCACAGTCGAAAACCAATCAGGAACAATTGATTATGCACGTCATACAAAAGCATTATTACGCTTGAAAAATGCTGAATGGATGAATCGTGTCAGTCCTGGTACATATGACAGTTTGATTCGTCATATTGCAGAAGAATTAATACAGTATGCTCAGCAGTTAGAAACTCGCTTGAAAAAGCTTGATTATAGTCTAAAATATCCTGATAACATCAGTGTAGCATATGAGATTGTTCAGAACATCGAATCGATGGCTAATTTAGAGCGTATTGTACCAGATCTCAAAGAATACAGAAAAAATATATTACAACGCTTTCTTGATACTACACAGGCAGCTTTCGATCGCATTCAGAAGACTTTCAATTTACAAGATAAACATTTGTATCAAGTAAAACAAGAATTGAAAGACCTAGAACAAACAAAAAGAGACTATGAAGCTTTGCATCCAGCCAATATATATTTGCGAACAAAGGAATATTCCAATATCGAAGCATTAAACCGTAAAATTCAAGATCTAAAAACAAGAGAAAACGAGGAAATGAAAATAGTAGAGAACGAGATTCATCAGATGAAGTCACATGTAGAGAATATGCATTTGATTGTTAGAAAATACATGGAATTATCTTCTCCTGTATCATCAAATCAACAAGGAGCGATTAAAGCAGTAGCAAAAGTAGCACAAAACACACTTCAGGGCAACGGTGGCGCACAGGACAGATATTTGAAGGAACTTGGTTACGCGAACATCAACACTGTTTAGGAGTCCAGTGCAGGAAACCAAAAACAAATGGAGCAAAAACAGCGTCTAATGGATGAAAAGCATGAAGAATTCAATCGTTCTATATATCATCTTCTATCTATAAAAGAAGAATATGAGTCATTGTTAATTCCACGTGATATGATTTCTCTTGAAGAGATGTCTTTTCTAAAAGAGAAGGGTCAAGAAAGTTTTGAAAAACTAGAAAATGTAATTCAAGAGAAACGAAGAAATATTGCTCAGCGCGAGAAAAATAAGCAAACATATGACTTCAGTGATCGACTGGATGCCGCCACAGCAAATCATGCACTTTTGTACATCAGTAAATGTGAACAATTAGATCATGAGCGTGTCAGAGAAACTGCTGCTGACACAGATATAGTTTTGAAGAAATATATCAGTGAATATGGTAATTTTCTCTATGAAGAAATTCGTCGAACATTCAAAGATGTGATAAGTATTGATCCAGATGCAGATCCATCTCAAAATTCTTACAATTTAGAGATAAGTTTGAATGAATTATCTACCCTTAGTAAATTTAAAAGTGTCTACGGGTGTATAAATGGAGATGAGAAAGTTAAATATTGGCATCGAGAATTTATCGATTATCACCATACGCTCAGCAGTAAAATGGAACAATGTCGAGTTTCTAGTAACAATAGAGAATTAAGACATCAATTAGCCATTGCTCAAGCATTGAGTTGTGTAGATCGTTGTGTCGATAGATTTGCAGGTAATGGATTCGGAGCTTTGTATAGACAATATCAAGTTGAAGTGACAAAAGACGCGAAAGAAGCGTACAAAGTTGTATTGAATCATATTATAAAAGGAGATTATGCCAGCGCAGATATGGCTTTATCTGATATTGATGACCGACCTTTGTATGAGAAAGATTTGAAACAGATTAAACACGATTTGAGGACTTCTTTGAATAAATTGATGAAAGACACAAAAAGTATTGCCAACTGGTTGGATGGCAAAATTGAAAGAGAGAAAGATAATAGAAATCAAATTACGATTTTGAAAGATAATATTGATAAAGTTCGAACTGCGTTGAATAAACAAGGTATCATGAACCTGCTTGACCTAGAAACTCAAAAGGATCTGCAGAGTTTTGACAGTAAGATTACCGAGCAATTATCATCGATTATTTTAAAAGGCTTACAATGTATACAGGATTGTATGGATGGAAACAACTTCTCTGAAGCGGAGCAAGGTATAGAGCGTTTGAATCATGTGCAACGCGAATTAGTTGGATATTTTACATCCTCTCAAGTCAGTGACAAGACTGGAGAATTGAGAAAAAATCTCGATAAAATAGTAACCGAAATTTCGAAACGTTATGAGACGGCGAATATCAGCAGCTATGCAGCAAATCCACCGAAAGATATTTTAGCGAAATTGAAACAAGTTGCTTCACGCGGTGGCACACGATACAATCAAGCGTATACCACAATTATTGCAAATATTCAAAAGCATTTTAGTGAAGCGATAGAAAATGTACGTCAATTATCTGCAATTGAGCGCCTAGCGACAATACGTCAATTGAATTATGCATTATGTTTCATACCTGAAGAAATGCAAAATCAGTTTAAACTCCAGATCGATGCATTGACTCAATTATTAACCGATCAAGAAGCCACAGAGAGATGTGCCTTAGATTCTACTTTAGCAAGTGACAATGATGACGATGAAACCATCACTAAAATAGGTGCTCTTGCTAAGCAATATAGTGAAGAAAAACATTATAAGCTTTTTGAGAAGTTACGTCAAGTTGTGTTGAAAAAGTTACATGTCCATCGAACAAATGTAGAGACCTTTCTAGATAAACAAGATATGCAATCTGTTCTTGATATTATGAAAAAAATCTTCAAATACAGAGAAGTTCTCGTTTCTAGTGTCACAGAAGTAGAAGCAATTTATACAAGCGTGTGTGATTCAATAATGAAAAGCTTTGAAATTTACGCGGAAACTCTAGCTGATATAGCCAATATTGAACACTCACAAATCATCGAAAGTGCCTTCAGTAATATAATTGCTTACCTTAATTTCTCCAGTACATTTAATGGTAAAGTCCAGAAATTACTTTCAGAGAGTGCTGCGAAGAAAGGAAGTGAAGAGTGTCAGAAAATGGTCGAATATTTCTGTCAGAATTCAGAAAAATTTCAAGTGGCCATTGAGGAAATGAACATTCCCGATTTACACAAGATTATGATCATCTCTAAGCGTTGGGATAACTTCTTGAGAAAGATCAAACAAAATCGGATTAAATGTGGATTAATACAGATCCCACTGAACAAGATGGCGATAGTGATTCCATACGATGATATGATTACTCAGCTGCAGTATAAGCTCGATTGTTTACAAAAACAATTAAATGTCGAATTTATCAGTGACGAGACAACGCGATTTGAGACAGAACGAGAGACGTTTTTCAATCAACTCATGAAATCGATCAGTATATTGAGAGATGTCAATGCCAAATTCAGAGATGTTTTACCATCTCTACTAAACATAGAAAAGCTAGAAGAAGACCTTAAAGCAAAAGTTAGAAAACTTCGTGATCAACTTTTTGCTATTGCATCAAGATCAGAACTTGGTTCTCGAGACGCTGATAGTTTTCGTTTATACTACAACCATATTTTGGCTTTTGATAAACATATACGTCTGCCAGGATTCACTGCTCGGCAGTTTTTGCAAGAATCTGAAGAGAAAATTTTCGGCAATGTGTCGTCATTAGTGGAAGAAATTACATCTTCCACTTCAAATACTCAAAAAGTCGCTGAAACATTAATCAAAATTAAATTTCTTGCCGAGAATTTATCGATGTTTGACAGTACAATCAATACCGATATCGATAAAGCGTTGAAATTCTATAAGAGCAAAGAAGGCCCTGCAGGTATCATGAACTTAACCATGGTATTGGAAAAAACTGAGGTTGGTAGCAGAATAATAAGTGAGCATGCTTGTTTAGCTGGTGAAGATTGGCGGAAGAGGCGTGAAAAAATGCAAAATCAAGATAATCTTGGTTATGTTCTAAAAGAACTAAAAGGAGACGACCTCTCTGCGAATGTTTTGCATGCACGATATACGACCTTTAGAGAGAAGTATGATAAACTAGTGAGCACTGTTCTATCAACATGGGATCAGAAGACAGGAGCAGAGCCAAAACTAGATACATTGATTTCGCAAACGAAGTATCTAGTAGGAACATTAACTAAAACTACTGATTTGATCACTTGGGATCAAACCTTAAAAGACAGTCTTCCTGAATTACTAGCCAATATTTTTGCTGTATGGACTTTGAAAAATACACAGCATTACAATTCATTACGTGGTATTGAATCAGCACAAGCATATCTATTGATGCCACATGTAGCACAATTGATTGCTATTTTCCGTATTCTTGGTCTTGGTTATGACAGTAGTATGAAAATCGTAGGCTGTAGAATATCATTTTCAGGAAAAATCTCTGATGACTTGGTGAATAATCTAGTAGAAGTAGGAACAGGTGAGGGGAAATCAGTTATTATGGCAGTCATTGCCAGTGTGTTTGCTTTGATTGGGGCTGATGTCAACTGCTCATGTTACAGCGAAGTCCTAAGTATGCGGGACAGGAACGAGTTTGCTGTAGTTTTTCGAGCTCTCGGAATCGAAGAACGCATTGAATATGGTACTTTCAATAAGTTGTGCGAAAATTTACTGAATGAGCAATGTAATGTACGAGAAAAAGTACGTGACATGATTATCAATAACAAAAATGCTATAGATGTAGCTGCAGCTACGAGGCGTGTACGCCCAAAAGTATTGCTCATCGATGAAGTGGACGTTTTTCTTAGTGAGAAATTTTATGGTGGTATGTACACACCGTCACTGCATTTGAAAGATCCTTTAATAAAGAACTTGTTAGATGCACTCTGGACAAATAAGACTGTACGTAATTTGACCACCATCAAAACTATGTCAGCATATGTGTCTTGTGCAGCTAAATTCAGTCACTGGATGTTTCTGTTTGATGAAGCTATCAAAGATATGTTAGCTGCTTTACAGTCATTTCAATCATCCACGTACATCATCCATAAAGATAAGATTGTTTACGTCGAAGGTGAATCCATTGCTGAGAACGTAGTGCGTGGCTATGATACTATATGGGCATATTACCATGAACATGCAAAAGGGAACATCACTCAGAGTAGTCTCGAAGCTAATGTAGGCATCATTTTAAACTGTGGGATATTCTCTTATGCTGAAATGCCTCATGAGTTTGCTTACATCACGGGTGTAACCGGCACTCTAAGTACACTTGCTTCAACAGAGAAAAACATACTAAAACAAGTTTATTCAGTGCATAAAAATACATTCATGCCATCGGTATTTGGAAAAAGCAACCGCACATACGATCCCATAAGTGATGTAATTGTAGTCGATGAATCTGAATATTTCATGAAAATTCGTGGAGAGATTGATATGGTATATAATGCGCACCGTGCGATTCTTGTATTTTTCGAGTCTGAAGAAAAATTGATGCAATTTTACAATTCTCCTCAATTTTCATCAAAGAAAAATGATGCTCAAATCATGACAGAAAAGGTTTCAGTAAAGGATCGAGAGCTGTATATTAAGCGTGCAGCGACAATTGATGCTGTGACGCTACTAACAAAAACATTTGGACGAGGAACTGATTTTGTATGTCGAAATCAACAACTGTTATTGTATGGTGGTGTTCATGTAGTTCAAACATTTTTCTCAGAAGAACTATCCGAGCAGTATCAAATTATGGGAAGGGGAGCACGCCAAGGAGATAATGGATCATACCGAATGATTTTACTAGACAAAGATTTAGAATGGGTCCTCGGTTCTGCTTGGAAAGATGAACTAGGAAAAATTCCGAACTCTCAACTTTATAAGAATTTAAATGCGGCTCGTAATGCGCTTTATGAAAGTAAATGTGGAGCAAAAGAACTTGGCATCGAACAATGCAAACGTGAACACACCGCTTCGAAAGCTTTTATGAATGCTCTATCCGCAGGACAAATGAACGAAGTCAAGAAGTTTTTGTTACAACAAAATAAAGGAGTAAATTTAATGACTGGTTGTTCACGTACAGTTTTACTCATGGATGCTACAGGTTCTATGTCAAGTTTGTTAATCGCTGCGAAAGAAACTGTATGTACAATGTTTGAGCGTGCTGCGATTATTTTGAACGAAAAGTCGCTTCCTAGCAATGCATTTCAGATGCAATTCGTTGTATACAGAGATTATGACTGTAAAGTAGAGGGACTTCTTCAGAGTTCTCCATGGGAAACAAAGTCAAGTAACTTGAGAAATTTTATGGGAACAATTCATGCCATGGGTGGTGGTGATTATGAGGAAGCAATCGAAATTGGATTATGGCATGCAGTTCAGGAAAGTATGCATCCAGAGGGAATTTCCCAAGTTATTTTAATAGGCGATGCGCCAGCAAAAAATACTTCAGCGATCAAAAGGGACAGAGCAACTTTTGGTGGAGAATCGTATTGGGGTAAAACTAAGTATAGTGTTCCAACTCATTTTACGACAGAGTTAAAAAAGTTGAAAGAGAAAAATATTCCTGTTCATGCATTTTATCTCCATGCGGGAGCACAAGTTAATTTCCAGAAAATTGCAGGTGAGACAAAAGGCCGTTGTGAACAATTGACTATTAATTCTCCCCAAGGTGCTGAGTTATTGACTCGTTTTGTGACAGAAGAAGTTCTTCGAAAAACAGCTGGAGATCAAGGAGACGCCGTAGTAGAGCTATATAGAAAGAAATATGTAAAGACAACTTTTACTTCTTGAAAACTAGTGAGAAACATTCGAACTTTGGTCTCACATCAGTGTAATAGAAACAATCGGCAGACTTGTATTTCATTCAAACAACAATTTAGCAATTTGATTATAACTTGAGAAGTTGATGTTTAGAATATTTATCTATATGCACTATTATCACAGTACACTTTTCTTTCTCCTTCACTATGTCTTCGTCTACTCTCCTCTCTTTTTTTATTTATACTGTGTTTTTTATTAATCATGATGGATCAATTATTTGCTTATTGCTTTTATTATCTTCGTTCAATTTAACCTGTGTGCTGCTATTTTTTATTTATGTGCTACATTTTAATCATTGATTATTGTCTTTTTTTTTTTAAATATTTCTAAATCTTGACTTGTGCTGTATTGAAATAAATTGAATCATCTTAAAGCCAGCAGGTACCGGGATCTATTTTTTTGGGATTTATTCGGATTTTTTAATAAATCCCCATGCATCTTAAAATGAATTCGATATAACTCTTATTGAGGGTGAGGGCAAAAACTAAGTGTGGGTGGGGGCGAGTGCGGGAGATGGGGGGCAAGAGTGAGGGTGCGCTGAAATACTAATACAACTATATAGTCTCAATAAATCCTTAGTAAATAAATAAATCCCAATAAGTCCCGCAGAAGAAATAAATCTCAAAAAAATTAGTCCTGGTACGCCCTCAAGACAATAGAAATTTGTTGTTACCACTTTTGTAGAGGTTTTCACAGCGCATCTTTTGAAAAAAAAACAAGATTTTTGTCAATTATACATGATGAGATATATGCAAAATAAAAAGTGTACAAACACTTTGAGACATCCAGTATTATATTAAATATGGATCAAAATTTATATAGACAAATCAGATCAGGCTGTTAGTTCGAATTCAAACAGTTGGTATATAAAGAAAAAAATTTGTTTCGGTTTACGAATCGATAGTATAATTAACATTAAAATCTTTGGTATTAGTATATTTTTCATTAAAAGACATTTCATTTAATCAAAGTTGCATTCGTATAGATCTATTGTTGAATTCTTTTGTATTCATAATTTTATCAATCATCATTAATGTTATCATTGTTTATTTTGCTATATCAAGAAAAATAAATATGTTCTAGTTCTTTTTTTCTTCAAATAGTTTCTTCATTTCATATTAAATTTGATTCTTGAATATAACAATGTGTTAAAAAATTAACTTATCACTTTTTAATTATTTATTTTTTTTAAAAGAATAAATGAGAATATTTTATACATTGGTCTTTTTAATTCTTTCAAAATTCTATCATTTGTTTTATATATATAAGTGTCATCTCTTTTATATTCATTATATATACAAATCTTTTTTAATATTCTCCTTCTTTCAATCAATTTATTTTAATTTTGATATTCAATATATTTATAAGCTTTTGTTGAAAATATCCTTATTGATACATTATTGCAAATATTTTCTTTTCTTTTCTCAATCTGACATATCTATTTATGATTCAATCAATAAATTCAAACTTAACCCTTTACGTCCGGATGTTGCCATATGGCAACATTGAGCTAATATTTTGTGCAAAATTGACGTATAGTGATGGTTTATCATTTTTTTAACAATTCGATAATTATGCCCACACATTTCAGCACATATTCATGCGTTCAGAAGAGAAAAAAAACATTCGCAGTGGAAATGACTGAGGTTCTGCGCGATGCCCCAAAAAAGCATATAAATCGTAAAAACGATTTTTTGATGCAACTGAACATTCAGTGGTGAAAGCAATTAGTGGTTAATTTTTCTCCATAGAGCTACTATGTATCGCCTCGTCAGCTACTATTATTGTATAAATATGAACAATAAAAAATAGGGATGTTGCCATTTGGCAACACCCGGCCGTAAGGGAACAAAAATTTGAAAAAAGTAAAATTTTTTTTCTTTGTTGCAGTCCAATAATTTGATCGTTGTTTTGGTTCAGAATGTCAAACGAAAGCAAACTTTATCTATCTGACTATTTCTTACAGCCTTAAGATTAAATATGTCCCTAGAATACTCAAAAACATATCGACATCGTGTGAATTTCACTTGTAATCGCTAGAGAAGCTCGGAATTCGGTGAGATTCAAACAAGTTTCATAGTGTTGTATAATGGTGTAAATAGGAGTAATACGTTGTACTGTAAATATTGTTAAAATCTCACTGAATTCGCTAGCTTCTCTGGCAATTACAAGTGAAATTCACACGCTTTCATTATGTTTTTGAGCATTCTTGGAACATATCTCATCTTAAAGCATATAAGAAATAGTCAGATAGATAAAGTTTGTTTTCGTTTGACATTCTGAACCAAAACAACGATTAAATTATTGGGATGCAACAAAGGGAAAAATTTTACCTTTTTGAATTTTTTGTACCCTTACGACCGGATGTTGCCAAATGGCAACATGTTCGCATTCGGCTCAATATCAGTTTTTCAGGCTCCAAAATAGAATTCGGTAACCCTCACATGTAGAAGACAAAGAATATATAGAAAAAAAATTTTTTGCTCGGTGTCTTCTGATAGCCGGCCGTAAAGGGTTAAATGATCTTGCATGCACGACTATATATTTGATACTATATAAATTTTATTCGAATTTAATGACGATGGAACTTGACATTGTTGTTATCAATAATAATATGAATAATGTGAAGATCTTTTTTGTAAGTATTCTTCCATCTTATAAAATATACAATATTATTAGAATTGAAAAATTTTCAGAGCAATATACATATATATTCACTTGTCTTAAATTTTAATTCTAAAAAATGTATGATGCAAAGTTTTAATGATGATATATCATTTATGAAACATTATCAATAGAATTTGGTCATTTTAATAACAATAAAAATGTATATATCGTCATTTGTAGTTATTGAAACTAATAAAATATGTTATGGTCATCGATAGATTTGAGTAATTTCAAGAACGACAAAGACTTAGATATTATTGTTAGATCTTCTTACCGTTAATTCAATTTTCAAATGAGTTTGTATTTCACTGAAGTCTCAAATATGTCATAGAATTATTTAATTACATCAAAATAAAAACTTGATTCATAAAAATATATCTTGTTGAGCTTGATGAGTTACATATACTATAGGAAAAGTTTGTATCTTGAGTTTGTTTCCGAAAAGATCGAACGTTAATAAATCAAAAAATTCTAAATTTCTTTTTCAGAATTTTCGAATCTTTATTCCTTATAGTAGTTTAAGTATATATCCATCAAAACAAAAGGGTTTTAAAATTTGTTTCTATCCAAATGTTCAAAATTAGAAGTTGTATAAGCAGTGAAAGTTTCATCAGAATCGCAGATCTTTTTTTCTTTTTGTACAACACGGATAAGAGCTTTTGGTACTATTCAACTATAAAACTAAAAATATATCATTTACTCAGAAACAGACTAGGAATAGGAACTTCTTTATAGTAGATGTAACTCATCAAGCTCTACAAAATGTGCTGTATCCCAGTCCAAAAGCGGTTGAACAGTTGGGAATGTTTCTTCGTTAGTAAAAAAAACATTTTCATATATAACATAACTCCGCCTGTAACCACGAAACGCACTTTTGACTTGTCTATACGCATTTTTGTTGCAAATTTTAGCATTCTGATGAATTTGTTGTCGAAGCAGCCCAGAAACGCGTGTAGAAACGTCTATCACTGCGTCTCTCAAGCGCGTCTGGAAAATTTAAATCGTTTGTTAGCGTTAGTAAAACGAAATGCGTATAGATGCGTTTAAATTCTTATTTGAAAAGTATTTTCACACACATTCTGTGTGCAATAGTTCTGCGAGTATATAAACACGTTGGAATCGTAAGATGCGCACGCGCCCAGACGTGATCCAAAAGTAAGCCGCGTGTGAACGCGAACAAAAAACTCTCTGAACGTATCTAAACGCGGTTATAACATGTAAACGTGTTCTGATCTATTATTTTCGAAGCACAACTGAATCTATAAATATGGATGTTTATTTCTCATACACGTTTAAATGCAAATAATTTCGATAGGCTTTCTTTCATTTTCGAATCGATAGAATAAAAGCTTCGTTGCAAAGGTGTATCTATAAAAGTTTACAGTAAAATAAATTCCATCTTATATAAATATGTCAGCTCCATATTTTAACTGCAAAGAAGTTGTGCTGATAAGCTTTTTCATGGGAATTTATTTATTTTCTGTTCTTTTATTATCGTTGATATTAAAAGGATTTACTAGAAAATTAGTAATTAATGTAAAATAAAACTGTAAAATTAATTATAGAACTAAACGAGCAGTTGGATTTATCGATGAGAATTTATACGTAATATTAACTCGCGCTTGTTAACTCTTTGAAGACGGACTTTAAAAAAAAAAAAAACCTATGATGTCTTGATTAGTTATACTGAAAATTATTAACTATCATAATTGCCATCCTTATTCTTGCTTCTAAAACACAAATAGAAAAATCTTAGATAGGAAAAGAAAGAAATATTCAAAGAATCTAATCTAATAAATTCATATACTTTCATTTCTGTTAAAATTTTCAAACCGTATAGATACAGATTTCGTCTCAAAGGGTTAATGACAACTGTCATATTTTATTAAGAAGAAGAACGAAGTTTAATGAATTTGACATTTAGAAGGATTCCGAAAATATTTGCTCATTCATTCAAATGTAGAAAAAACTAATAACATATATTTTTAAATAAATTTTTCTTTTTGTTACAAATGGAATAATCTGTTGCACAGGAATTTTCTTTGCATTGTTAATTATCAATTTAATGAATATATTCGTTCGATGAATATTGTTGTATAATGGATTGTAATCATTAAAAAAGGATAACTAACCATCTCTGATAACGTATAAAACTTAAATGAACATTTCATAGAAATCATTTTCATTATCTAATAATACATTCTCTAGAAGATATGTACTTTTATGTTGTTCATGTTCTCAGATGCACTAACCTATTCATAATTAACAATGATAGATTAGAATATAAACTATAATGACAATAAATCAAAATAGTTTCATTCAAATATACAACAATTAAATTGCTTCTAAAAATGAATGTGAATCTTCAAATACTAGATATAAACGAAGTTTTTGTTTATTATTTAGTATTCTTTTCTATAATATTACATCAAATTGATATAATTTCATTGTTTTTTACATATAAGCTTATGTTTATATAATTGCCAATCGATTGTTTGACACTCTTTTGTACAATAACGTGCTTGTTTACATCTGTTACAAACATGTAATGCATTTGGCTCTCCACATCGACACATATTCAATAATCGTTCGGATTTATTTTGCATTATAATTGATGAAAAATCATCAACACGAATCGAGGATTTCATATCATTCGCACCTAATCGTAAATATGGATTTATAATATTCATTTTACTTCCAAGTGTAAACACTTCATTAATTAAATATTCACCTTGTGCCTCAGAAAAGCCATAAATAAACATTCGCTCACAATCTAAATGTTCATCTTCAATCACAAGATGAATTGATGGAGTCCATAAAGAAGTTTCTTCGATAATTGTTACAGACAAAACACATTCGTTGTAAACATGATCCTTTCTTGGGTCCATTTCTCTCAATGAAACTGTTTTTAAACCAATTAATGATTTGACTGTTTGCTGTTTAACTCTAGGTATATGAGTGTGTGATTTGACAAGATAATTTGGATTGTTTTTAACTTTGGAGAATTTAGCTTCCCATTCACGATGTTGTTTAATAATTTCAATTCGATGCGGATTCTTAAGCCGTAGTCTACGGTCAATCAGAGGAACTTGCTCAGTGTTTAGTAAAAATTTTATATCAAACATGTGTCTAAGAAGCATTTTACTGTTTGATTGATAAGGTAGAAAACATGGTAATTGTAGTTTTTCTGCTTCTTCACCTTGTTGATAATTTTTTTTGACGATATCTTCATTACTATCTCGTTGAAAAAAACAATTACCCATTGCATAATATGATTCCGGCACTTTGCGATGGTCCTTGGGAGCAATTGTTAAAAATGCTTGATATGCTTCAATTGTTTCATCTAGATTAATACCTAGCAGACGCAATGCAACAGCTTTATGATACAACAATTCATAATAATTTGGATCTATTTCTAGACCAGTATTAGCATCATACAAAGCAGCTTCATATTGACATTGAAAACAGTACACTGCTGAACTTAATTCGTAGAAATAGATTGATTTTGGATACTTTTGTTTACATTGCTCAAGGAATTGAGATACTAACTCAGATGAATCCATATGTAAAACAGCGTAACATGTTCGAGCATCTTCATCGAGTTGTGAAGCGACAGCATTTGATTCTGTACTAGAACGATGAAGTACTTGTTTAACAATTTGAAGAATTTTCTTATGGATTTCCATACTGGTAATTTGAGCGACAATATGTTCAATACGATAACATTGTGATAATTCATGAACAAATATATCTTCTTGTTCTTCAGTTAAAGTTTCAGCCTGTATAAGTATGCTTAACGCTTGTTCAAAATGCTCCATAGCATTACAAAGCTTTTTTGCTGTTATTGAACCATGACCAGAATGCTTCTTTAATACATTATAATCATTAATAAATGAACGATTAGACAGTGTAGATACAGTCTTATTTGTCTTTAATGAGTCAAAGACGTTTGTCGTCACGTTAAGCATTTGTAAAATATTTGGCGGACAGTGCTCTATTAATTGTGGCTTTTCCTGTATAGTTTTCTCAAATATATCACGACGTGTTTGCGCATGAATATTACCGGATTCACAGGCTCGATTAAACCAAATTTTTGCCATTTCAAAATTTTTTTTATGTAACAATAAGTTGGCTAAAGACAACATCGCATTTGGATCACCTCCTCTAGATGCGAGCTCGAATAATTGTTCGGCCTTGTCAAGATTTTGATCAACACCAATACCGTCTTGATACATTATCGCCAAATTGTTGGCTGATTCAGCACAACCATGATCTACAGCACGTTGATACCAATAAGCAGCAGTTGGTAGATCCTTCTGAATACCAACGCCTTCAAAGTATCTAAGTCCCAAAGCGTGTTCGGCTTCAGCTACACCAACATTTAGTTTGCCATTAAGTAAAGGATGTTGTGGCGGTTGTGCAGCTGCTTGTTCAAATAGTTTGAGAGCTTCGTCATGATCTTTTTTCACACCCAAACCATGATCAGTTAATCGAGCTAAATTATATATTCCTTCAGCATTACCCTGCCTTGCTGCTTTAGCAAAATACTTAGCAGCTTGTTCATAATCTTGTTTAACATCAATATCTCCGTGTTCGTATTTATGTCCTTTAATCACATCAGATCCGGACGGATCACTTTCTTCAAGTAAATTATGACCTAATCGTACATGTTGTGGGTCTAAACCAAATTTTTGCTTTAGTTCATTTAATTGTTCAGGCAATGTTCTTGGTTGCAACCTTGGATCGAGATGTTCATACCGCAGTTGCTGACCGTGTATTTGTCGACTTTCGTCTAATGCTTTTTGTATCTCATTGTTTGTAGGGGCAAGAGCTAATGCACGTTCAAATGAACGAATAGCTTTTTCATGTTCATTCAATGCGGCATATACTTTACCAACACGAAAATGTCCTTTCCACCATGTTTGCCATAGATTTCGAGCTTGTTTAGCATCTCGCAGTGCACTATATCGTTGATCTATCGGTTCCTCGATGTTTGACTTGTCTGAACAACTTAGTTGTAGTTTATATAGTGCTAGACGACTAGAAGACATATTTGAATAAAAGATGGCACGATCATGAGCTGAAACACCTGCTAAACTGATTACTTGTTTAAATAATTTAATAGCATCAGAAAATTTTCCATCTTTATGAGCTTGTGTACCTAACGAGTTGAAACGTGATGCTTCCTTCACATTTTCTTCATTGATTGATTGAGTATTCAATTCAAACACACTATCATCCTTTAATTTATCTAGTTCACTATCAACATCTCCAAATGCAACTAGAATGCTTGATAATTCAGTCCAGAGCTGATTAAATTTATCGTCAGTTAAAGATACTGATCCAGAATGAGCCACCGTATTTCGAATATTTCGTAATTGTGTTAAAAGCTGATCTTCGCTATCAAGTTGTTCTAGTTGAGTTTTGTTTAGCGTTTTCGGACGATTAATATATAGCAGAAGAACAGTTAATATCGTTATATCCCATTCATTTGAATCTCCATTGGAAATCAACGTCTTCTGCATTGGTGTTAAATTAATTTTATTTTTTGTGATAACATTCGTTAAATAATTATGTCCACATGTTGGTGAATCATTCCATACGTTACCGTTATTAAATGAAGGAAAACGGGTTTTAAACAACTGGCGAAGTCTATCATGCGAACGTGCTAATAGGAGTTGTAGTTTGAAATAATTACGAACGTTAGTTGGTATATTGGTCATCGCGAAAGTTGATCTAACCACAGATTGATACTAATGCTTCTATTAGTTTCAAGTGTCTCAGCCTGATCTTTAAAGTTTATTCTCAAGAAATATTATTATCTATAAACAAAGTTAATAAGCTACAAAATATTTTCATCACAACGTTTCATCGTTCTTGTAATACGTTGTCTACCAAAAAGAAAAGAAAAAAGCCTTTCATACTCATCTGAGAACAACAACACTTTTTTATTTTTTCTTTCTCTAGTTTGCTACATTATTTTTCTCTTTTCCATTCTAGAGTTATTATAGGCAAAAATATCGTCCGAGACTGTTAGAAGAAAAATTTATATTTTTCTTCTATTCATTTAACGGAGCATGTTAAACTCGTTAGATTTATTTCTTAAGAAAAAAGAATTGAGGGCAACAGCAAAACACACACAAGACACAAATAAATGAACACTTGAATGTCGACTATTCAATAATTAAATTCAACTTTCATGTTAAACACTACTGTAAAATTTGATTTTAAAAAGGATTAAAATCTAATATTATTTTGAATTATAATTAAACAATCGATAAAAAAACATTTGAAATTTAACTAAGTTTTAAAATAGTGATCAATGAAATAAAATATATTAATGATATGAAAAGAAGATCATATCTAAAAAAAAGTGTAGTTGTAGTATTAAGAAGTCCAGTTTGATCTCTTCTTTCACCAAGACTAATATACAATTGCCATGGAAACGGACATTTATTTGTATCAATATTTAGTTTTTGACTACGCTCATTTGTATAATAAATCGTTCGTTTTGTACAATTTCTTTTAATTTATGAATTTATTTTTTTACATAAAAATAAAAAAGAACGAAAATTCATATGATTCATTTTTATAATCTTCATTCAAAATGATTCCTACGAGTCATATTTTTTTCAATCGCATATTATTCATCAGGTTTTTTGTTTTTCTTATATGTTCTGTATGTTGATGTTGAAAAAAATGATGTCATATGCGGAATACACATGCAGTTTTCTTTCACAACTACAAATAAAATGTGATGTTTTGATGTATATTACAATTTATTAAATTGTATTCTATATGGAGCAAATTAAACGATCACGAAGCAATATTATACAGGATTATGATGATAATAAAAGGAGAAAAAGCAATAATAGTAAAAGTTACATTTAATTTTTTGTTTTTGTAATTATATATTTTATTTTTTTTCTTTCAGTAAGAACAATAGAAACGAACTAGTTAGTGTGAAAAAAAAAATATTTTTTAAATATCTATATCTTCTATTTTTAGTTTAACAGACAAGTCAGTTACTATTTTTGAAGGTCTTTCAAATGAATTGATCTATGAATTATTTGAATTTCTCGATTTTCATCATGCATATCAAGCTTTTTACAATCTCAATCAACGATTTCAAAATCTTTTTATTAATTCAAACTTTCCAATTCAAATTAATATATCATCAATATCGAAATCTGTATTTCAACAATATTCAACAGATATTATTATACCTTATGCTTATCGAATTGAATTATTTCGTTTATCAAATCCATTTACTGCTGATATGAGTTTATTATTATTTCCTATGATGAAAAATTTAATTCGACTTGAAACACTTATTTTAAATAATATTGAATCAAATTATATTAAAGAGATACTCAATCATTTATCTTCTTTACCTATTTTATCTTCATTAATTATCACATCGATTGATAATATTAAAAATCAAAATGATATCTATTATAAAATATTTCATTTACCTACATTGAAATATTGTCAAATGTTATTCGAAACATCAGGATGTTTAATACCATTATCGATTACTATAAATGAATTTAGTCCTATAAAACATCTTGTCATAAATAATAAAGTTTTAATTGAACAACTTGATAGTTTATTATCATATGTTCCACAATTACATCATTTATCAATTGGTTATTTAGATGGATATGGATATAATCAAATACGAACAAGTTCGATATCCTTAAATTATTTAACAAATATTTCTCTTAAATTATATTCAGTCAAATATAATGACTTTGAACAAATAATTAAAGATTTTTTTCATCAAGTTCAAATTTTACGTATTGCTGTATGTTGTACTCGTTTTTCCACTTCTAATATAGAATATTTAAATGCTGATCGATGGGAACAATTGATTTCTATTTATATGTTAAACTTACGTATCTTTGATTTTCAACATCAACATCATGTATATCATAATAGTAATGATCGAGCAGTGTATGAAGCACATGTAAATAAGTTCAATTCATCATTTTGGACGACACGACAATGGTTCTTTGAATATCAATATTATAGAACAACACGAACTAATGCCGCTGTTTTCTATTCAACAAATCCATATAGGTAAAAAATAAACTTTAACAATAGAAAATAAATTAAAATATATTAAAGAATCATAGAATAAATAGAGACAAATTTCAAAATGTGAGTGTTACTCAGAGATAGGCACGGTTTCGTTCGTCATTTTTCAATCTAACCTTAGTTTCGATTCGATTCGGCTCAGTACCAAAAACTGAAAACAGATATCATCTGCATTTTTTAGCTTGTTAAAAAAGTGCTAAAAACAAACAGTTTTATACTGATCGATTAATATAATCGATTGCAAATAAAATATATTTATATTTTTTTCTAAATATTTTTCAGGAGAAAATGTTATACATTATATGAAGAAAGAGAAAAAACTATTTGGTCACATTATTTTAAAATTCCAGAAGATCCAATTCATCATGTTTATCTTCAAAGTACAAATACAATGAATCAATTTGTAGGTGATTTTCCAAATGCTACTAAACTTACTCTTTGCGAAAGTTTTAATATATCTCGTGGCTTAGATACAATTAATCTTAATCAAATTATTCCAATGAAACAATTATCTACACTAATCATTGATTGTCATCGTTTTCCTTTTGAACAAATAATTGAACTCTTACAATCTACACCTAATGTTCATACATTAAAACTTGATTCTATATTACTTTATGGAACAGAATCTTATTCAATTGAACAGAGCGAAATATTTCGAATTGTATCGGATAGAAATATTATGACAAATATGACAATTAGCAAAGAAATTACATTAGAAAAAATTCAATTACTTACTGCTCTTTTTCCTCGATTAGAATGTCTTACAATTAATTTGAACAAAGAAGCTTTGGAATCAATAGCACGATTTCTATTATCAAAATCTAATAATAACACTTGTTATTTATCTTTATTATGTATCTCAAAGCAACGTAGAGATTTCCTACAAACATTGAAAACTATGATCGACACGGAAAAACTTCTTCATGATTATACTCTAAAACTTATTAATCGAAAAATATATTTATGGTGGTAAGAACTATTTGTTAAACGTATAATTTTATCTTGGTTATCTGTACTATTTTAATAAACAGGAATATTGTCTATCAATTACGTAAATCAGTTAAGATGAATGTTTTAGTATTCATGAATTGTATGAAAGATATCTGGTTAGAGAAATTGCTTGTGCTACTATTTCAGAGAATTAATGAATAATTGTCGGAAGATTAAGATGTTGGACTAAAGCTTGTCCGAATTCTTCTCCAATTTGCCGGATATAATCAGATCGAAAGACAATTTTAGTACGACGATTATCGATGGCTTGTTGTCCTTGAGTAGCTCCTAAAAGGGCACCAATCATTGCCGCAACGATATTAGTATCACCACCCATTTCTATTGCTTTTTCAAGTGTTTCAAATGTTACTTGTTTTGCAGCAATAAGACCAACAACCATTGATAATGTATCGACACAGAAGAACGTTCCACCATGACTCACATCTAACAAGAGTTCATCGTTAATCTCATTCAGTTTTTCCAAATAATGTTGAATTCGAATACTTAATAAATCTATTTCATTAGTAAGATTATATTTAGATTCGTATTTAATGGAAAGTTGATAGACATATTCGAGAAAAGCTCTTCTTTCTATGTCAAATAATGGCACATTATGTTTAAAGATGAATACACATAGGTAAACGTAGATGAATGCAGTAGCAATTGTCACTGGACTTGTATGTGTCATTCGACAGATTACTTCAATTAATTCATCATCAACATTGAGGTTACAAACATGAAAGAAGAAAGCGAGTGGTGTCAATTTCATAATAACACCATTTCCAGTTGATAAACCACCACTATTATAATATGAACAGGATTCTTGAGCAATTCTTTCGATTGCACTTTTTGTTCCATTACCCCAACCATCTGTACAATCCCACCATTCTTTAACATGTTCATCGACAATACTTTTGATTAGTGGTAGCGTTTCGGCACCTTCATAAAGATGTTTTGCAATTGCATGCATAATAGCAAGAGAAAGTTGTGTTGCATCACCCCATCGACCCGTTGGCCATTCTTTAGGAATATATGGATTGCGACCAGCTGCATTGACAAACAATGATTCATTTTTATCAAGTGACATCTGAATGTTAGTAATTTGTTCTCGAGTAAGATTTTCAAATGGAATACCCATGGCATCTCCAACGGCTGTACCATATGCCATACCCATAGCTCGATCGATTATTTCATGTGATTGTAACGACATTGATATTAAATAAGTTGTGAAAGATTCTATTTGATCGTTTCAATTTATAGAAAAAAAAATTATTGTAAAGAAAAGTGACAAAAAGTTTATGAGAAAAATACCACCTGTACTAATGACGCATTCTTATAGGCTTCTACAGTTACATATGATAAGTGATTGGAAAGCAAAAACACATTTCATTCTATTATTAGAATGTGATATAAACTAACAACAAACTTTTGTGGAAAATTAATTGAAGCATCTTACCAGTTATTGATAGTTTATCTACAGGGTAAAAATATTTACTCTTTTGCGGTACATCCACTTAAGATGGACTTATTGCGAAATGACACTCATAATCACTCAATCTGCTCTTATAGCTAAAATATCACCAACCAACAATCTGAAGAGAAAGAAGAACAAAATGATATTGATGATGAGTAATTGGTTAAAACGATTATGAAAGCAGAAGATAATTAGCAAAAGTTAGTTTGCTCCATCAGTTCTCGATTTCCACACTAAAAAAAGATAAGAAAGATGAGAAAAACTACTCTCGAAAATTGTTTTAATGGTGGATTCGAAGCGTGAATAGTAGAGTCCGTTGGGTCCATAATTTTTAGACTCAGCCCATTTATGTTTTCTTTTCATATCTTTAATGCTCAATAAGTAACATACTCTTTTTTCAGTTAGGAATGTGTAATTTCAGTTTACTGATGACTGACGTGATGTCATCGACACTCCACATTCATATAATAATTAAATTATGATTCGTTTTTATTCCTAGTGAATGATTTTTAGTTGCAGAATAAATGTATGTTGTAGGCAAAATTGAAATCCGCACAAATTGGGAATTTTTCAATTTCGTTCATGATATAAGAAAAAAATAAATGTTCATAATTATTGAAAGAAGACTGATGGATCTCAAACTGAAAATCAATCTGACAAACTATTTATTTGTTTGTCGATAAAATGGTTGTGAAGATGAATGAAAGACATTTATTTTCTACAGTGTTGCTACATTGCTTTGCAAACAATATTTCAATGATTTTTCATTGTAGTTAAAATCAGATAAAAGCTTTTTTTTTCTTACTCAACACCACGCCTTTTGACAACGCATCAATAATTTGTTTTTTTCTTGTGTATGATCAACAATCGACACCTTTATTAATGGTATGAAATAAAATACATATATAGTTAATGTTACATTAATTTTTGTTTGCACACACATATACACGCTTCACCTAGTAACAATAGTTTTCATTGTATTTTTAATAGCCGTATGTTGAAAATCATGCAATGCGATCAATCACTTGTATGAACATGTATAACATCTGTAATTCAATCTCATTCATTTCTCTTCGTTATATGTGTCATTAGTAAGTTTTTTGATGAATCACTTAAGCTCTAGAAGGTTAAATAGTAAAACACAATCTAATAAATTAATTATAGAATGAAATAGACATGTCTTAATATAAATTATATTCTAATTTCAATTGATGCTTCAGATTAGGTTAATAATTATTTACTAATCAGCAATGCTTCGAAGACGTTTTTCTTTCTCTGTGGTGAATTTACTACCATCAACAACTACTAAAAGTGAAAAGAGTCCTCGACGATCACTTGCTGCTACTCTATTTCCATCTTCAATTTTGAGATCAAGATCTAATAGTGTTCGTCGCAGTATCTCTATGCAGGAGAATTATGAAAGTGTCATATTTATTTGGTTAAATATAGAGATGCTGCCAATAACCGATATTATTGGTTTACTCCGTTCCATCAATAATTCCGTCCAAGTTTATACAGATTCGTCGCTTTGTTTTGAGGCAATACGATCTTCACGGGAGAAAATCTTTTTTATTTCATCTTCTGGTAATAATGAACTTATCACAACAGTACATGATTTTTCTGCTGTTGAAGCGATTTTTATTCTTGATCCTACTATAGAAAATGTGAAGAATAATTTTCCAAAACTTTGTGGTGTATTTGCTCGGCAAGATGAATTATTGAGAGAAATTAAAGATCGATTAGATGTTTTTGAAGAAGTACAATTTGAAATGTTTGTATTTGAAGATGATAATATATTTCTCTGGAGACAGCTATGGAAAGGAGAGGTAAACAATTGTTTATTTCTTGATTAATTCATTCTTCCTGTTCATTTAGCTTACAAATAGAAAAACAATATCAAATAAACATGATTTTGTTCAAGCAGTTCGAACTTATTATAAGAATAATCTACGAACGAGTAGTATTATTGATGAATTTGAGAAATCCTATCGTGCGGCAGATATACTCCACTGGTGTTTTCGTTCACCATTTCCTTCACGCTTTCTCAAGCATGCAGTTTGTTATCAAAATAAAGAACAATTGGATCTCTGTCGTTTTCTATTTGCTGATGCAACTCGTTTATTTCAAAAACATTCGGAACACAAGTTCTGTATTAGAGTTTTTCGTGGTATGAAATTATCAAGTGAACATATCGATCGATTTGAAGAACATATTGATCAACTTGTATGTACAAGTGGATTTTTTTCTTGTACAAA
The DNA here is from genome assembly GCA_022393335.1 of Macrotrachela quadricornifera. NCBI lineage: Eukaryota > Metazoa > Rotifera > Eurotatoria > Philodinida > Philodinidae > Macrotrachela > Macrotrachela quadricornifera. The sequence continues at coordinate 928,079 of JAJEKB010020795.1, read as the reverse complement.
ATCAAGAACAAATGCTTTGGCACTTGCTTTGTTACCTACATATCGATCCGATCTATTATCTGTTCTTTTTGAAATAGACTGTGAATCAACAGATTCATTCATTCAGATACCAAATACCCTTTCATTATCACCATCATCCGTAGTATTCGATGTGTATATGGTATTTCGTGTGGTGTATGTCAGTCGTGGTCAATCGACAATTATAAAATTGAGAACAGCAGGTAATGATGGAAAGCAAATAGCTCGAAACTATCTGACAATACATAATGGTGAGACATTGGAATTATTACTTGATCAGATTTTAACATCTACAGAATCATTGACTTCCTCTCTAACACGAAGAATGTCAACATTTCCTGAATCATCATCAGCTCAAATAACGTATGATTAAAGAAATATAAAGTAAATATTGAAAATTTGTTCGTTTTAATATAATTATTTTAGAAACTCAATAATTACTGCTGACGAATGGGAAGCAAGAAAACATGTAGAGCAAGGCGAGATCGATCTTGCTTTAATAGCTTACAGACGAATTCATCCTGTTTCGACTCGAATTTTAAACGCTATAGGTCAATTATGTGCTGATAAAAAGGGTGACTATGATTATGCATTTGAATGTCACTCTCAAGCTCTTAAAATACAAGAACAGGTATAGTTATTAGATCACTGAACAGAAGAATTTTATATTCAAAATGACAATGTATCATATTGCCTTTTTATATTTTGACAGAATGGTGATGATATTACTGAAACATTAACTAATCTTGGAAATATTCATTATCATCGTCGTGAACTTGATGCGGCATTAGTTTGTCACCAACGCGCTCTTTCATTACGAGAAACTATTCGTCCACCTGACTTCGCTTCTATCGCTATTAGTCTTCTAGGAATATCAAATACACTTTGGGCACATCATGGATATGAAGAAGTAATCAACAAAGCTGAAGAAGCATTAGTTTTACAAGAAAGATTTATACCTTTTAAAGAAACGAAAGTTGTTAAAACTTTAATTATGCTTGGAAATATTTACCAGGACTGTGGTCAACATGCTAAAGCTCTTGATCGATACTTACGAGCACTTGTTATTCTTGAACGTATGGTACCAGTTGATTTACATGTATTGGCTGAACTATTTAATAATTTGGGTAGTATTCATCAGAATTTGGGTGCCATGGAGGAAAGTATACGTTATTTGGAAGAAGCAGCTAAAATTTATGCACAAATTCTTCCTCGTGGTCATCCAGATCGTGTATCAGCAGAGATCGATTTAGAACGTGTAACTCAACCGAAACAGAAGGATCAACAGGATTCAAATACATATTTATAAATTTTGTTAAAAATAAACTTTGATTTTATTCAAAAAGAGTAATAATCTTATTATAACGAAATATTGTATAATTGAAACTATTCTACATAGTACATATGGACACGGTTTGAGTTTTTCAGAATTTCAACCGAACCAAATTGACAAAAATTAGTCAAAGATTCAAGTAACAGTAACTAGAGTTTACCTAGGAACTCATTCGAACTGTTCTACTTGAATTTCAATTGCAACTCAACGATTTCTATCCACTGATACAATCTAATTTTCCATACCTCAAACTATAGTTTCAGAAAAATTCTCAAATACTATAGTTTTCTACTGAATTTCAGGGTTGTTAAATCTCCTGGTAACAGAAACTAGATTTTAGAAATTTCTTCTAATATATCTTGATTTTCAGATTTTTGTCACCTAGAATTTTAATGACGTTTTACATGAAATCTTTCAAATCACTAAATAAAAAAAGCATCATGTTACTTGAAGAAGGCAGTAAGAATACGTTTTGTTTTTTCTTGATATTTTTCATAATCAAGATTATCGCTTTCATATATTGAATTATTCGCTAATCCTATATGTCTTACTTCTTTTTCTATTTATCCATTTGTTATATATACTGGATGTCCCAAAATGATTGCAACATCGTTTGTTTTGAGAATATTTTTACATGGACAAATGATTTAATCTTGATTTTTCTTTCAAAATTTGCGCCTTGAAAAGCTCTACTAACATGTGCTAATCATTTTTCTCATACTCAAAACGAAACATCATAGTTAAGATAACAAAAATGTTTATAAGACTTTTTATTGAGCAACAAGAAATTGCTTCATATAGCTTTTGTAGAGCTTTTTCAACAGCGCGTCTTCTTAAAAACAAATTAAGACGCTGTCATTTTCCTCAACCAAGATATATGCAAACTAAAAAAGTCTTCGAAATATGTTTATATTATGCTAAATGTCATGGAAAATTCCATGGTCATGAAACTTTTTCATTTTGGATATGGGAAAAAGCGTCAGACTAAGTGAATACGGCTTTATTTATATAGGTTTGTGGAGCTTTTCAAAGAAAAATCAAGATTATACCATTTGTCTGTGTAAAAATATTCACGAAACAAACGATGTTGCAATCATTTTGGAGCGCCCAGTATATATATGTATGAGTGAATTGCAACGTTTTGGTGTGGTTGAATTTTAACTGTCTTTCTTGAATAACGTTTTTTGACTATTTGACCAATTTGGACAATTTTTAACATATTACTAATCTCTAAGTATCCCATATACACACAAAATCTCAGCTCTCTATCTCATACTATCGATCACTTATGAAAGATAGATTGTGAAAAAACGTCATTTATCGATGACATATACGAAGTAAAAAGATCTTTTTGGGCTATAGTAAGATAGAAGAAAAAGAATACAAATAAACAATTTTGTAGAACGTTCGATTCTCTATCGAATTATGCTATTAGTTAAATTTTTATTCCTTTTTCTGAAAGAAAGGGTTATATGACGTCTAAATACGCGAGCTGAAATGCTTAAAGTTTGTCTCTCCGTCTGCTCAAGCCAATCGGAATTCATCGTTCGCTAAACTGAATCTTTTATTAATTTTTCGAAAGCTTTTGAGAATGATTTTTTTGCACAAAGGAAAGGATTTTTATAAAAAATTGTCTTTCTAATTCATTATATGTTAGTTTGTGGGTTATCTTGTCTAGTTCAGTTCTTTATTCAGAGTAAGATCTAACAACAATTACACTCTGACTGGATTACACATATGTATATCATAATGAGTCATTCAGATGGCTAATAGTAAGAATATTGAGAAGAGAAAAAAAAGGGAGGTAGTGGATGAGATATCGCCGGCACCTAATACTACAACTCATTGAATATTTGATTGTAAACTTCTCATTTGACTGCCTTATGTGTAAGTATTGGAATCATTATAGTGTTGGGAAAATATAACAAGGAAATTAATGACATACATGTTTTAATATATGTAATATCGATAAGATCGATTATCTGATAGAATTAGTTTTGATTTTGAAAGACATATTAACAATTTTAAACTTTTTATACAATCTGACTTTCAATTCTGAGGCTATTGATTTATATCTAATCAAGAAAGTGAAGTAGTATTCAACTAGATATATAAGAACTTACAAGCAAAGCCGAAATTTTATGCTTTTTCTGCACTAAAGTTTATTCAAATACATTTAAATTGATATGAATTTTTAGATATCTTGAATGGCCAGTAAATGTCACTAGATGTTAGGAATGCAGTTTGTACTCTCTGTTGAATGTATCTAAATATTTACAGGAAGTATTCCTTGATCGACAAGCACTAATTCATGCATACTTAGTTTTCGCTATTCATTAGCAAGATCTTTATGCAAAATTGCAGTGAACTATATCATTATAAATTGGTCTGAACACGTTCAATATCCCGAACGACCTATTATATCATCATTTCTCTATATGTTCTGTAATAAGTCTCTTATTATTTCATTTTATGATAAAGAAAACTTTAAAACAATGGTATTTCCACAATGTTGAATAAAATCGTCTTTTAAAATTGTGAAGAATTTCTATGATTTGGAACATTTCCATTGTTTCCGATATTTTACTTGTTCTGTCAATCAGCTGCAGATCAACAACGGAATATTTTTTAATAGTCAATATGATGGAATTTTAAGAATAGAAGATGCACAGAACGCAATGTTTTCTTTCCTTGCACTTCTCTTTCGATGAAGCGCTTTAACAGCTACGTCTTTTAGATTTATTCAGGAATTTAATCGCAAAACTCTGTCTTTCTTCTATTGTTTTGATTGAGTTAAGAGCGATCTTTATGAATCATACCTTATTACATGTCTACTGTTTCCAAATCACTTAGAGAATTTTATTTGTTTATAGTATTGAATCTGTTAAGTGTCAAATAAAATGAATGTTTATCACGAAAAAGGCAACAAAACATCTCAGCTATTTATTAAATTAAAGATAGTCGAATAATTGAAAACAATATCGTTGATTATCCATGGATTAAGAATCAGTTATCTTTGATTGATAAGAGTAGTTTTAGATGAGTTATATATCTAGATATTTATCGAATCTGTTGCTAACTTCATCTATGTAATCCTACTTCTGTTACGTATTTATTATCGAGATTAACATCAAATCATATTATTCTGCATCTACGGAAAGATTGAATCTGTTCTTCTCTTAATAGTATCATTGAAATAGTACCGAGAGAAATGATATTTTGTCAACTATTTATCATTGTATGCCTCAGTACTATAACTTGTAAAAAGGGGAAATAAATAATGTATGATTATAAAGTGAGCATTCTAAAGTATAAAATCAGATTAATTCATACGTAAAATAGACATACATTTAAAATAGACAGTGAATGTATTTTATACTTATTATATTGCCATAGTTTTGATAGCTTTGGATTGACACATTGATTAGTCTAAATTAACTGTGATCTTTTAGTGTACCTATGCTACTAACAGAAAAACGAACATTTTATACGTTTGTATTATTTGTTTGTTAACATCTTTATCATATTACTTAGTATGATCACTGTTCTCTTAAATATTAACCCTTTTATAAATATTTATATTATTCAGAAACGAAAACATTTGTTTAACAAGAAATTCAAGGATTGAATTTAAATAGCAATATTACTTTTTTTTAGCTTACATCTTTATTTACGACATTTGTGTTTTAGTTTTTCATTGTCTTTAAAACCGTTAATTTGATTTTCTTTTGATAAATTTATAATAGATTTTAGCTAAAAAAAATGTGAATTATATTTGCGTAGTTGTTGGAGATAAATGAAAATTCAACATACAAGCAGCTCATTATTTTTCATAAAATATTTACAAAAAACTCGATGTGTCGTTTTTTCTGTAACGCTTTCAAATGTTACCGTTCTTATCAAATCTTTGCATTTCTGCACATAAAGATAAAATTGCACCATCACAAGAAATTTTATGACGCAACTTACACAAACGAACATATAAAAAGAAACAGACTATTTTAGACAGCACACGTGCACAATTCAAAGAAAGCAGTATCAATGTCTAACAAAATGGTTTTATCACTTCAAACACTACCGGTCGAGTTGTTTTATAGAATTCTCGACCATCTCAATGAACTAACAATTTTGCTGTCATGTCGTCATGTCTGTACAAGACTAGATGCCATAACAGACACATACCATCGATATCAGGTAATCTTTACTACTATGATAAAATCATAATTTCTTCATTTTTGAAATAATCTTATTGTTTTCTTAATGTATTATTTTCCATTGAACTTTCCGTTCCTAATTCCAGCAGATATATTTCATTGGAGAGCATTGGATATCTACTTGTTTTCTATCAATGAAACAAACTCAGAAAAAAAGACACGTGTAAATATCTTAGGAACTAAAAAACAGAATGAAGATACTTTTCGAAAGTATAAAAGTCACTCTTTTCAATGGCGATAAAAAGCGAAAAGATCATATTTCCAATAATGTATAGTAACTTGAATGTGTTCAATTTTAATGAGACCAGTTTCTAGAAATGACTCATCATACTATTCATACACTGCTACATAAGAAGTGATTATAAGCTGAAATTAAAAATGAAGGTCATAAAATTAGACATTTCGATAGTTTGCAAAAGTCTAAAAAGTTCTTGCATCAATTGTTTTGTTTGACTTTGTTAATTCGACCTGATCTGGTATATATCCTAAATATTTTTTAAGACGTCTTCTCTAGAATGGAGCAGAAACACCTCTATAATAATATACCGTAGCATGGTGAATATCATGACTTCGATTATTTCCAATGACAACAGAACTAAAACTAGACGAAAAAACATACAGCAAATTTATTAAAAATATTTCAATTAATGTTAATAATCATTCATTGATCAAAAACCTAAATAGTCATAAATTTTCTCTCTATCAGTTTTAGAAGACTTAAATGCATTAGTCTTTGTAAGTTAGAATCTTAGTCATTAAGTGTTTTGAATGTTATACATTTCACACATACTCTCATCTCATATCGTTCAAGATGGCTATCAACCTATAAAACATTGTACACAAATGATAAGGAAAATGAAGCTAAAAAAGATCATTTATTTTACTATATTATCTAAATGATCGTCTCAAATAGCCTGAGTTCCAAACTCCTTTAATCAATATGATCTGCAAACTCCATAAGTCCATATAAAAGAGAATATGAGAAACTTGCGAACCACACGGTCTAGCTTCTCGAACTCTACTAACAATCTCGCCTGGCTCATGAGAAAATCTCCTTTTGTTCGCAGCATTCGGATGAGTTCCTTCCTAGGAAAAAATGTTCCGTGATGCTTATACATGGCTTTTGAAATTAGCACCACCTAAACTTCTTTTCATGTTTTTCTTCTGTCTGAATCGATCCAAAAACTTTTGTGGTAAAAACTAAATTGTATACTACAAAATCTTTATTATTTTCATAAAACTAATGTCGACAATAACCTAGATTAGATACTTGAATGATATCAATATTAATAACCTAGTATGCATTTGCCTTCTTATAAATAATTTTCATTTTCTAACACTCCTTTTACAAATACAATTTTTTTAGTTCTCCCGTGTTTCTTGGCAATCCATATTCCACTTGAAGGTTCATTATAGAAGTTTTTCATAATTTCCATTTGCTTCTTATTTTCCACAAAAATTCACAATATTGGAGTTCGAAATCGATAAAATTGATGATATAAAGACAAAAACTTTAGCTAACGCTTTACAATATAACAGAGTAATATAAATCACATTAATCTTCTTCTTATTCAACAATACATTCACTATTTCACACAGATACTCACCACGTTGAACCTCTCATATTATCTAATCGGTCCACAAGGAACACAACATTTGCCAATTCTATACAACATAACAAAGTAATATAAATCACATCAATTTTCTTCTTATTTACCTATACATCCATTACTTAACATAGACGCTCACCGCATTGAACCTTGATTGGTATGGCATTAATTCTGACCTATGACAATGTATCGAAGAAGTACTTAAAAGGAACGCATCATTGAAGGAATCAATATAATTTTTGAAAATGTGCTTGGCAATGACAATGATGTGTTTTAGGAACGAATTAAATAGTTTTCTACTTTTCATACATATATTTTTTTATAAATCGGATTCATGTTTTTTTTGAAACGTGTTTAGTATACAGTATGGTGATGAATGTTGCTTTTTTCGGGAGTAAAGTACAAGATTAATATCGTTTATTCCGTATGTTTGCTTTAATTAACTCTGTGGCACTTCAGACCGGAATTAATTTTATAATAAATTGTAGGAGACTGATATAAGTGTACAGAATTTCTTGAGACATTGAACAAAACTTTTTTCGTATATATTTGGTATATCTTTTAGCTTTATCAAGGATTCTGTATAAATTATAGGTGAGCACACTGATTATTTATTGATTCCAGTGGCGAAACCACTATGAGACGGTTGGGATGGCCTCCCTTATCCAAAAAGAGACATAGATGCCGACAACGTTCTTTTAAATGAAAAGCCTTTATATTTGATCAGAATTCCTGATTATTTTGAGCATTGCTAAGCTAAAAACTCGACAGAAAGTCTGAAAATTTTGGAGGAAAGCACCTCATATGGCTTTCGAACAAAAACTGAACAAAGAATGCTAAATTCATCGACTTTTTGAGAGTTTTTTGGAAGTAAGTGTTTTTATTCGACTTTCTATCAGAAAGATAGCGTGTACCCATGTAAAAATTTTTATGCAAAAAAAGTTATTATACAGTACTATCTGTCATATTTTTTTATATGGACATAGTATATTTAAGTGAACACTTTTTAGTACTTATTGACCTTTATCAACTAACATTTTTTGCATAATAAATATCATCTTTGAAGTAATTACTTGACTTCATACTACTCGACATCGTAGTATCATCTATCATACAAAAACAGTAGAATCGGTAAAGTGCATTAATTATTAGCAGGCGTTTTTATCAAAGGTTGATTTTAAACTTTTTTAAAATTAATCAATAAACGTTATTGGAAATGATGTCGTTAGTCTGAGTTACAAGTTTTTCGTATATTTCAGATGACAGAATATTTAATTCAAAAATTATTTAAATCTGTAAGTAAAACTATTGATTACTTTTTAAATGGTTTAGAATCAAATGGATCTTATTAACCCTTTGGTTACGGGTTTTTGTTTGCAGATGCATCTTTTGTTTTTCGTTCTGAAATAGTTCATAATGAGTTTCAGTAGTATAGGAAAATGCTCAAAAGTGTTTTAAAGTATGATAATCTCCAAAACAACCTATCACATAAAGTCCAACATCACAAATATCACACTGTACATTGCCATATCTAGAGAAAATTCTTTTGTAATTGATATCAATAATAAACTGTTTGTATGAAGTGTTATGTGAAATAATGAGAATTTCGATTCTTTGAGAATATATATCCAAAGATATGAGGCGTTTCAAGTATGGAATCGAAACTTTATTTATATAAGAGCGTTTTTTGGAAGAGAAACGAAAAAGAATACGTTAGAATTTACTAGAACGTGATAGAATGTCAAAAGTCGGCATGCAAGAACGCAAAACAGAATATATGTATAAGGTAATACGCAGTAGTGACGCAATTCTTTTATTAGAATAAGAGAAAGATACAGTAATTCTTTTGATAAAGTCTATACGACATTATATTGAAGACAATATCTACAAAATTTCAATGCCTATATATAGGCCACCTGTAACCAAAGGGTTAATCAACAGTGAATGATTTAGCATGCTATTTTAAATTGTCAATAATGTTTATTGCTACTGGATATGAAGAAAAAGTCAATCAAATATTAGATTATATTAAAGATGCATTTTTATTTCATGGTGATATTTTAACAAGAATAGGAAACAAAATTGCTCAACCAGAATATATTGAATATTGGTCGTATCTCAATGGCTGGATTGTAAGTGCTGCTGAAAGACTTCATCGAACTGATATTATTGAATCTGCATATAATTATTTGGACATGTGTTCTTATGAAAATGGTAGTTACTTTACTCATAAAATCGATACTAATCACGATGATATTACTGATTTATTAACGACTACTCATCTTGGTCTGTTACAATTAGAACATGGTAATATGGAACGAGCTGTCAATGCCGGTAATTATCTATTGGAAGCAGTTGAAAAACAGTCAGGTTTACTCAAGATTTATATTTACTTTTGGATAAAAATGATAATTTGATTACTTTTTACAAATAGGAAATGTCATGGATATGTATTGTTCGAAAGAATGATCCACAACAAGCTTAAGTTATGATTAGTTATCATATTGAATTTTTAATATTATTATACGAGAAAACAAACAATGAGAATTAATTGGAAAGTGCAAGAGATTACATGGATTTTGCATTATCATGTAATGAAAATATTTATTGTTCCACTATGAGTCATAAAATAGCCTGATCAGCAGCTTTACTTTTCCAACATAAAAGTCCATCGAAAGGAAAATATTTCAATGCTACTAGAAAAATTACCGATCATCTTATACATCAACAATCTGAACAAGGCATGCTTTCTGAATCTATTAACTCTTCATACGATCAAAGTACTGCAGTTGCATTCTGGTTTCTTGTAATAGTTTGAATTTTGAAAATGCAAATGAAAGCACCATAACTCCAAATAAAACAATAAGATAGCAAAATTACCAAAACTCTACTTATTTCTTCTATTGTTGAACTAATATGCATCTTTTGTTTTCTAATATTCGTAATAAAAGTTTCTTTTCATTGTTCATAATATTATTGTTTAATCTATGCAACAAAATTATAAGAAAAAAACAGTTTAAAATCGATTATTTTTCAAAAACTTCAATCTTGGAATAATTTCATCCTTCTTCAGTGACGTCTATCTCACCAAAAATGGAACTGATGAGCGTGTTCATGCTTCGTCTATTGTTCCAGAGATTTCTAAACCATTCTTCTAAGAGAAAGACAGCTGATTTTGTGGTATTAGAAGAAGATAGAATACAAGATAATTGGCAAAAAAGCGAAGAAACAGCCAATTAACAGAATATATAAAATTCTCCGATCTCAGCAATTGACTTTCGCGTACAACCGATACGATAATAATAAATTGGACGTGTTGTGTAAAATTGATATTCGTTGAATATAATCCCAATACGTCCTTTTCCACCCGAAGAACACTTCCTACCTCGACCAGCACCCACATCGCTACCAGAATGCAGTTCGGTATAGTAAAACTTGCCATCCGCTTTTATGAGGCAAATGTGATGAGAAACTTCACAGTCCAGAGTGTAGCACTCCTTACCCAACTTTTTAGACAAGATATAAACTTCGGTGAGCGAACCATCGGGATAATAGTTTATCTGAGTACTGTTATCGTTGCCCATGATTTTTTGAATTTTTAAAGCTCGATGCGTATGTGTATGTGTGTTGACACTCACAAATAATGCAGAATAAGATTATATTGACGTAAGTTGTATGATAAGAAAGTAAGAAAAAAATGCAGTTTATGTACTGAATGTGATAGAGGAAGAACAGAAACTACTTTGAAATGACTCATTGACAAAGAGGGAATAGCATGAAAATTAGAAACTTTTCACCATTACAGTTTTAGTGTGTGATTCATACGCATCTTGACTTTCGCACAGGCATACATTCAGGAAAATATTTTTTGCAAAAAAAGAACGCATTTTTCACGAATCACGTACCATTTTTTCCCAATTTTTTGTACCTTCTGTCAATCCATTCTACTCTAAAATGTTTGTGTCACGAGTTATAAAATAATATCACGTCATCAGCGTTATTTGAGTAGAAGTAAGTTCAAAAAACGTAAAAAAATGTTAAAATGCAAGAAAGATGTTCTATAGGGATGCGTGTTTGTTCGAGAAGAACAAGATAACGACTGTATCAGAATGGAACAAAACAAGAAGAGAACAAAAAGAGTAGAAATGTAAAAAAAGATACGAAGTGGTGTTAATTAGGGATGTCGGCATTCTCCGTTCCGTTCCCAAGGAACGAAACGCATATCATAGTGCGTTTTTCAGCACTTTTTCAATACATCGTGGTGTGTATATGGTATTATGTATCGTTTTACTCCGAATTGCTTTGCGTTCCCTGTTCCAGTAGCGGAGAACGGAACGCTTATTCATTCTTTGAAGCGGAATATTTAACTGGTACTCCTATCAACATACATATAGCATGCTGATCTGGTAACTAGAATACAACTTTCCGATTCTATTTCAAATGGAAAATCCACAATTCCAACCCACTATATTAGCTTCCCGAAAAAGATAATCGTTAGTCAATTAAACATAACAAGGGTTAGTATTGATTACAGCCATGTAGGGATGTAACGGCGACGATAATCGATTCACCGGTAACCGGTATGAAACGGTAACCCATATGGACCGGTAACCATTTTACCGGTCATGAGTATGTCTGCCACAAGTTATCGCTTCAAGTACTATATTTTGAGAGTGCCCTTGGGTCCTCAACTGCTATATTATAGGGGTTACTCGTAGATGCTCAAGTACTATATATCAGAGGTATTGTTGGGTCCTCAAGTACTTTATGTTGGGGTACGCTTAGGTTCGCAAGTGTTATATTATAGGGGTACTCGTAGGTTCTTAAGTACTATAGATTGGGGGTACTTTTGAGTCCTCAAGGGATATAAATTGGAGGTATCCTTGAGTCCTTAACTATTATAGATTAGGGTGCCCTAAGCCATGAATTTCTATTATACCAAGGCGTTTGTTGGTACCTCAATTCTTGCTGCATGAAGGTAACTTTGCATCCTCAAAAACTATTATACAATGGCATTTTAAGACCCAGAAGTCCTATTTTATGTAGGTAATCGCAGGTTCTCAATAACTCTTGTATGAAGAAAACTTTGGAATATCATATGGTATTATATGACGGAGCTGTTAGGTTCGCAAATATAATTCTTTAACGATACTCATAGGTCATCAGAGAGATACAGTAAGATACTGCTTGCAATCGTATATGTCATATTGGTAGTATCCAAAGAAATATCAGAGTTGCCTATTTTGAAAAACTCGCCTTGGATTTGAATTCCTTCACCATGCAAACTATGGTGAAACATTATGCGAAAACTCTTGTTTTCGCAAAAAGACTTTCGTGTGAGAAAAAATCAAGAACAGAAAATCAATGCTTCCAGATTTGAAGTTCTCAGTTTTTTGGTCAGGTAAGGACTGCTTTTTTTCTGAAATAGTTCCACATAAAGTTTGAAAAACAATTTTCGAGATCGAAGAATTAGAGTCTAGCATTAGTTGTTCGAAGTTTTTGGATTTCAGGTTCCTTTGCAACTATCAACACAGCTACTACTCAGTGGTATGCTTAGCGAAACTATTAGCATTATTACATTCCTCTGGTAATCAATGGGTACCTTTGTATAATAGAAGATGAGAACGTAAACCTAGCTGTATGTAATAGCTGTTGACGACTCAGGCTATACCTTCATCTAGTATTGACATGAGAACCTAACAGTATCTCCATACAATAGCTCTTTGGGACCCAAATATACCTATATATCGAACAACTTGAGAACTCAACGGTGTCTCCAATATATAGTGCTTGAGGCTCCAAATGTACACACAATATATGGCACTTGAAGACCCAAGGATACCCTACTATACTGCAGTTGAGGATCCAAAGGTTTCCTCAATATATAATACTTGAGGACTCAAGTGTACTCCCAATATATAGCAGCTGTGGATCTAACGGTATGCCTAATATATAACAGCTAAGGACTCCCACAGCCCCCTAATATGTAGTACTTGAGAACCAAAGAGTACCCCTAATATGTAGTACTTGAGAACCAAAGAGTACCCCTAATATATAACAGTTCAGGTCCTAAGAGAACTCTATAGTATAGCAGTTGAAGACCTAAAGGTACATCTATAGTATAGTAGTTGGGACCTAAGGGTATCCCCATAGTATAGTACTTGAGAACCTAAGAGTACCCCTGTAGTATAGCAGTTGAGGACCTAAAGATACCCCCGGTATATAACTTTCGACGACTTGAGTGTACCCCAGTTAAACAGACTTGGACGATCGAAGGATTCCTCTAATAACAACTTTTGAGGACCTAATGGCACCTAAAACCTAGGTTTTAAGGACCTATGAGCTACCTCTACTATATAGCCTCTGAGAATCGAATGGTACTTCTAATATATAGGCTTTGAGGATCTGAGGATACTTCTAATATATAGTCCTTGAACACTCAAATGTACCTCCATTGTATAGCCTTTAATGATTTGAGAGTATCCCATATAAATGGCCTTTGAGTACCTAAAGATATTCCAGTAAGGTAGTGTTCGACAACCTATGAGTACTGCTATAGAATAGCTACCAATCAAATGTTATGTCGCAAAGAATAAATAAGCATTCTGTTTCCCGCTCCGAGAACGGAGATGCGTTCCCGTTTCTGGGAACGGGGAACGGAACGCAAAAACGACACTCCTAATCACAAGCTCTTGAATTGACGCCAATCTTTCACATTGTATAACCTTGATTACAAGGTTCTTTCATTACTGAACGGAATAATCCAATCGTTTGACAGAACTTAATTAATTTTTCTTGTCTAGAGGTCAGTTCTACCCATTCACGAATGCTGATTTCATTAAGAGGTGGAACAGTAGAAGAAGAAGATAAGAGATTTTGAAGTTCGCAATTATTATACATTTGTTGGAATAACCATCTTTTTTCTCAACAATATCAACGATTTTTAGAGATGACCAAAGGGAAAGAGAGAGTGCGATCAAGAGAGATATCACTGTCAACAAAGGAACAGAGAAAAAAGTATTCACGATGTCATGAAAACAATGATCAGAGAGAGAGAGAGTAGTAAATATTGATGATCACGCACATAAATCAAGGTGAGGATAACGCGAAAAAATAATAGTCATCTCACTGCGTGATAGAAAAAAATATATATGTATATACAGAGAGAGAAACAGAACACGTTCGATCAGTTTTTATCACACTTTATTATAAGCATCATTTTTATATATGTTTATACGATATGTCGAATGTGTGCACTAATATAATTTTTTTCCTTTTCTTTCGTTCTTAATTGTATTGATCGCGCGTAACCTGAAGAAGTACCCAGACACACAAACATTCTTCTTCATATATATAGATATATAGCTCTATTCATATCTATACAGTAAAGAAGAACAAGAAACATGGATATTAGTTCTTTTGAAATTTTGGCTAATGATATTTTTTATGAGATATTTCGTTATTTGTCTCCAATTGATATTCTTCAATCGTTTTTCTCCTTAAATAAACATTTCTCAAGAGTGATAACAAATGAATATTTGTGGAATATTCATATTAATGGATCAACAATGTCATTATTGATGTTTAAAGATTATTGTCATAACGTGTTGAAGTTAATAGGAAGTCGTACTGTCTCATTACGCGTAACTTTAACGAATACGATTAGTGGATGGTCACTCATCTCATTTTCTTTTCCACATCATCAAATGACATTACTTCAACGTTTACATTTAATTGACATCGAACCACATGTATTTGATAAACTCTTACGTAATGATTTAGTAAAACAATTGCATACTTTATTAATTGATGTATCACCTTCTAATCCATTTAATCGTCTACAGGTTGAAGGAATTTATCTAGTTAAAGTAGGAATTGAGGTAATCTTTCTAGATTTAATATGAAATTTATTTTATTTTATTAAAGGTTTGTTCGCGAATGCCTTTTCTAAAGACTTGTCGACTTCCATTTAATTATGATGACAGGCATATAAATTCTATAGGAAATTATTATTTAAAATATGAAATTTTTTTATCAAATTTATTAAATCCAAATCAACTTCGAACTTTAACTATTGGTATACATACGTCAGAGTTTCTCGAACGTTTACTCTTATGTATACCATTCATTGAAAACCTTTCTTTTACCATAAGAAATCGAGATGATCATGAGGATGCTAATAAAATTACGTATGTAAATACTATTATATGTGCAGACATAATTGTTTCTATGAATTATTTAAGGTTACCTATTACCATTAATGCGCATCATCTTCGATATTTATCTCGTCTGAGTATAAACTGTTTGGATAATATAAGTTTTCATCGAATGGTTGCGCTACTATCGTCCATTTTTGGTCAACTTGATCATTTGTCATTAAAATTAGAAGCATATATGTTAATATCTGATTCATTGATTATATCAGGTGATATTATTCAACAATTATGTATTGATCGTCTTAAACCAATGGCAACATATAATCTTAGTCTATTATTAAATGTTGAAAACGATTTGCAAGATAAATTCATTTTCAATTCATTTTTAAAAGTTCCATTTATTCATCGGCAAAGACCGAGAGTTTTTGTTCAAGAATATGAAAATCATGGTATTAGTCATACATGTCATTGTTTTATGATATATACTTTTCCATACAATGACACAGTTGTTACACCATACATATTTTCTACAAATTTTGAAAAGTACATCGAAAAATTTAACATTTATGAAGAAAATCAATCTCAATTCATTTTTTTTTATCTTACTTAGATTTAGTCAAACGTCGACTGATATAATGGATTTATTTCCTCGAATAAATACATTATCTTTATTTGGCTTTAAAAAGAGCAAATATATTCGAGATCTTGGCAATATTCAAAGTTCGATATCGTCGTTAGTACCGTGGACGTTATTAACACGTATTGAAATCAATCATAGTGATGCTATTACTCAACATACATTACAATCAATATTGAAAATGGCTTACAATGTACATACATTAGATATATCTGATGATAAAGGAGTTTTATTTCGTACGATACTGCATAATAAAGATTATTTCGGAACGTCTATCAATCAACAAGTAAGAAATTTTAGTCTCAAAGAAAATCTTCTTTTAAAATCTATCATAATTCAAATATATTTTCCATTGATTAGATAAAATCACTGAAGATCTTTGATGTCTCATGGACATTACAAAATGTTCAACGTTTCTGTATACTATTGTCGAATCAATTTTCTAGTTTGAAAACACTTTCATTTACTATTTTTGATTCATATCCTTACTGTCGATGGAAACCCTCTCGTATTATTGATGGGAAAAAAAAATCTACAAAACGGATTGTTAATCTTATTTACTTCATCGTTGATCATTTACAACAACTTGTTTGGCTTAATATAAATTTTTCTAATATGGACATGTCTGATACACCGTGTTTCCCACATTTAATCCGACGACAACTACATCGATATTCACTTAGTCGACCTTACCATTTCCGATGTTCTACCAAAGAGATTCAAATCTGGCTTTAACAATACATTGTTTGTCATAGAAGATCTATGGCTTATGAATATTGTCATATTTTTCAATAAAATAAAATAAAATATTTTATTTCGTTTCTTAATAGAACGTTTCTAATTAAACTAACTTTTAATAGAATTAAAAAATTGCGTAGGATGTGGATGTGTATGATCAAAGAGAGGATATGCTCAACCCACCGTCATCCTTCTTATATTTTACATCAGAAATGTCCATCGCGACAGTAGTGTGTTCCTGCAACAACGCGGTAGTTTTTTTTTGGATACTGCCGCGATGAACACCTTTGTTTTACACCTAACTTCCATTCTTTTTATACATTCTGACTATCTCGAGAGAAACCACCATTTTCTGGTTCATTTCGAGAAGTATTGACGACAAAAAAAATTGATTAAGCATCAAATTCTGGATGTCGATCACCGGGTGCATTCTCATTTAATGCAGCAAAACAAAATCCGAGACAAATAGAAATGACAAGTATATTTTGAGTAAGATACTATCGACTTGCTTCAATTTTTAGTAAGACCGATAACTGCTGCTTTTGTAACACTAGTAGTAAAATAAAGTGATCTAGAATTGTAACTTATTTTTTCAACAGAATTTGTTTCGAGAGAGAGAGAAAATAAAATCTTCAAAAAAACGATCAAGTTGATGATACATATTCATCTTGAAGACGTAATCGAAGTTTCGAATAACACAGCAGAAGCAAACGCACTATAGCGATATTTCGTATGCGACCATTTTGTCAAATCAACGGAAAAAAAATATTCATTTAACATTATCATACCATAATAATTCACTGAAAACATCCGTCTATGAAGAAAAATACATGTTCCCTCATGAATATAGAGAGCATTCGTATTAAGAGTTATCTGAATATCAAAAGAAAAAAAATTCCAAGTCGTCAGCTTGACATAGAAACATCGAGAAGAATGTAAAACAGAAATGACAGAAAAAGAATCTTTTGAAGAGATAGTCGATTAGTTTTTGGCGGAAAATTTATATATGTAGCTTTCTATAGTCAAAAACTATTTATTAATATAAGTTTTGATGAATAAATTAATGAAAATGTATGAAAAAATATTTATATATGTAAAGAAAAACAATCGAGTACGATAAAATGAAAACAGTCAATTTGATCTTCGTTGAACTATTGATAGTATTATTAGTATATTTTAGTACAAGGAAATCAGCAGCATCGTTTAAAGCCTTGCCGGACCAACCATCTTCTGATCGACAATTGACATAGATGACAACAATCACATCTCGTCCAGGTGTCATTAAAAATATTGTATTTTGACCAAAACTATCTCCATCATGTATTAAAGCTTGACCAGGTGTTGCCCATGTACGATTATATACTATAACTCCTAAACCATATCCTTCAATACCTATATATGAACGCTTCAATTTAGCTGCTGTATCCATACTCAAATAACCAGTAATATCACCTATAACATGTGCATGTAAAAATTTAGCCCAGTCATGAAGTGTACAAGCAATGAAACCACTAGGACCTGACGATGCTTTCTCTATATGATATATATGAGGAACAAGCATTGGACGTGGAATGGGTATTGTCTGATTGGGAAGTATTTCATGACCAACTGCTCCTTTAGGAGGAATAGTATCATCATAAACTGAACCAATCATAGCAGTATCCATTTTTAATGGAACAAAAACATGTTCACGTATTAATGTTTCCCAATCTTGACCTGTAACATGTTCCATCATAACAGCTGCAACTGTATACCCTTGATTAGAATAGAGATATTCACCAGGCTGAACTTCAGGTTCATCTTTTAGAACAGTTTCAGCAACCCATAGACGAATTTCAGTGATATTACCTTGTTGTGCAATAAATTCTGCGATATGATTCTTGTAGAAAGTTGGAGTTTGTTGAACACCAGCACGATGTGATAATAATTGTTCTAAAGTAGCATTTCGAAAAGCACTATTGAAAATATTATAATTAGGAAAACATTCGTGCACTTGAGTAGTCCATGATAGAAGTTTTCGATCAACTAAACGTCCAGCTAATGTGGCCGTCATCCATTTACTACACGAACCAATATTTACAGGATCTGTCATAAGAAGAGGTAATGGATAACCTTGTCGACGATAACCAACTGCTGCTTGTGCTACAATCTGACCTTTTTTTAAAACTAATGCAGATAAACCAGGCATGTGTCTCAATACACGAATACGTTCTAATTCACTAGTAATATCGTCATCATTAGCATTGACTGCATACTTTCTATATTGTTGAATAGAAAAGATGATTAAGATTACTTTCAATAGATTTATATGTTGATAATACATTATTATTATTTAAAGATACGATAATAAATAGATAGAAAAAAATGTTTGTGCATATCAATTTATATCATACTTGTCTTGACTATAATGATGAAAAAAACAATAATATTTGCACAACGTCATAGATTTCTTTATCTCAATACTAAAGAAAGAAAAAGTTTGAACTTTTCAAAACACAATATTGAATAAGAAAAATTCTTTAAAGGAATGTTTTTTCTTGATAATTTTTTTTTTTGACCTAATAATAAACGCAGTATGATGAATCGAATTTTGGACTGGTACTCTGCAGCTTTTGCTTGTTAAATGCGTAAGAATTCGATTTTATAATATGTATATTTTTCCCTAACCAATTTTTTCAAAACGAAATATGAATTAGTATATCGACTGCCATTTAATTATTCTAAAAGATCCCAGACTCCATTTCGTATTCACTATACAGTCTTTTCTTCTACGGAATGACTAAAAACTATTTAAAAAATCTTTAAATGATGTTCAACAATGTTGTCCGTTTTTTTGATTGATTCTTAATGAAAGCTTGAGAAAAGGTATTAATGTTTAAAAAAATTGAATAAATATTTTCATCAACGAAACTCATCTCTTACGAAAAGATATTGACATTGATTCATTTTATTTTCGCTTTATATTATCAGGCTGTTTATAAATGACTACACCAACAGATAAAGCAAGAAATAGATATGAATGCAATGGATGTTTTTATTGACAATTTTGGTTTTATTTTATTTCGTAGACAAAATACCAATAAAAATATTTCGATATTGTTCAATGAAAACATGTGAGATCATCTATGGAAGGAAGCATTTTATAGCAATATCATAACGGCCCAGTAACACCATAGACTTCATTCATTAAATAATTCAAGAATATTGGTGCCTGATTTATGAATAGATTTATTAGTTGATTGTTGTGCACCTTATAATGACGATTCTTTACAAACATTATTCATGCATATTTGTGATGTATTTAAAATTTGATGTTTATAGGATATTGAGTCATTTTGTTTTGTAAAATATTGACGTTGATTTTATGTGAATTAATTTAATTAATACAGATTATTTATTTAAATAGTTATACGAATCTCAGGTTCGTGTTGATTAGATGTTCATATGATTTAATAATCTCTCATAGAAATAGAAAAATTATTCAAATTTGACAAGACAAAACAAAAATCTTTTTCGAATAAAGAATTAATATTACTTCTTTATCAATAAATAAATTATTAATAGAATTAATTTTAAATATCTTCTATTAAAAATAAATTGAATACATGTGTCTGTTCATTATGCGACAGTTGTTTCTATGTAATCATATTAAAAATTGTAACGCGTTTACAGAGAATATGACCTCACACAATAACGATTATATCATCCCTGAATCTAAACGACAGATCATACGGAACCATCATATAACATCCAAATATCATGAGCAGCAGAGTAACAACTTATTCAGTGCGAGACTCAGCGTAGGTTCGGGTCCTGAACTATATTATTGAAAGACCTAATACGATTATCTCTGAACAATAAACTTTATATTCTTGAATAACATGAAGAGTTTCCTTTACATTATTTCATAAAATAAAGATAATTTATGTTTAGAAAATAAAGATTTAAAAGAATCTTTATTTTTGATTCTATAACTATAAAACAACTTTTGTATTTTTCAAAAATAAAATGCAGACATGCATAAGATGCTAATTTATACAAAATGCAAGAGCTTTCATTGATGAACGCTTTGATTCTACAGTTTGTGTATTGATACTACATAATTTGAAAAACGTCTTATTGACAATCCATAAAAATCAGATTCTACATTTGCAGATTTATTTTTAGTGCAAAGAAGAAAGAGAGTTATTGTGAATTTTAGCTTGTCTGATAGAGTTTTTAGACCTTCAAAATGTGAACCACTTTTGAAATGTGGGACAGTATTGTGAATTAATTCTGCTAACTATTCGTTGGATTATTAAGAGTAACATATAGACATTACACTCTCTAATGCGATTTTTAAATATAAGCAAGATCGCAGAGTTTTTTTTACCAACTTATCGCGTACGAAGAACTTAATCTATGACTGTAACTAGAGATCATACAATAGTGACTCGGCAGTGTCCAAGGACCGAGAAATGAAAATTTCTAAACTGACAAGGAACTAAATCAACAGAACGATGATAATTCCTTGAGGAATTGAGAGCTGATCCACATTTCCTTCAATAATTTTCACATTGAGACAATTTATCTTCATACGTTTTCTCATTATAGTATGTATACGAGATGAAAAAATATTGTGAATTATGTGAGTTTTTGATTATGAGTACTTCTACACGACATACGCATGTTGTGTAGAAATATTCGAATATTTTATTTAATAAAAAATCGATCATTGTGATAACTACAAAAATACAAATTTAAATAGACTCTTAAAAAATTGATAGCTACACGCTCAAAAAATTCAGCTGTTAAAATTGCTGATCTGAACCTATATTTTTTGGCGTTTTAAAACAATCAAATAGCTAATTCATCAATTTAAATACTGTTTCTCTAACTTGTTTTGCTTGTTGATCTGCTCTTGTAATATCACCATTTGTTAATATAATAATACCTAAATTTCTTCTTTCATTTACCATCATGATATTTGTTATACCAAGTACTGATCCTTGATGACCTACTAAAAGCCGTTCATTATGAACTTGCCAATTCTATATAAGACCGTATTTAATATCCGATAAACTCATATAACTTTCAATATTTAATTGTGGTGTTATCTGTTGATAGGTTTCAAGCCATGATGCATCATATATAAAATGATCGACAAATGCCTGTTTATTAGCCCGAAGATTACTTAATCGATATCCTCCTTTTTTCTCATCAATATTCAATGGTTTTAATATTTTATCCTGAATATATCGTTCAAAAGATATTCCAGCTAAACGTTTGATAATAAATGCAGCTAAACTACTACCCACATTCGAATAAAATGTTATATTACCAGGTGGTATAGGTAACCAATTTACTTTATTATTTAAATATTTCTGAATAACATTACCAAGGTTAGTTTGTGTAAAACTATCACCAAGAAGATAATGTTCAATTTCTTCTATAAGATTCGGTCCAATACCTGATGTGTGTGAAAGTAAATGTCCAGTGGTAATTATAGCATTAGGATAATGTGGATGAATAATTTTTATAATAGGTGACAAGTATTGATTGATATCTGTGTCAAGATAAAGACGATTTAATTCAACCATTTGCATTGCTGCTACAGCAATAAATGTTTTTGAAATAGATGCTAACGTAAAAATTGAAGATGAAGCATTGATTGGACGGCGATGTTCTGAAATAGGAGGACTATGATAACCGACTGCTTGTTGATAGATAACTTCATTTGAATTCACAACGATTAACACAGCTCCAAGAATAAAAGCTTCTTCAAGCAGATGTTGAATCGATGCTAATGTGGAAGGGCATTCAGATTGAATCGTATTTGTTTTAGTTAAAGCAATAATAAACAAAAGGCAAAACATCGTAGTAGCGAGTTGAATACTATAATCTAAGTCTTATATGGCAAATAGACTGACCTATATATACAGTCAGAACATGACGTTAATCATACTTATTGAGGTAAGTTGAGACAAAAATAAATATGAAACTGATTTTATCTCTGTTCTATACTTAATTCATTCATTCTCTTCATACAAAAACTTTTATAGTTGAAATGCAGTAAATACATCGATAAATTTCAATGATATCACATACACACACACACATACATATAACTAGATGGTATAAAAAATAAAAAGAACGATTAAATCAAAAACAAAAATTAGAAAAAGGTCCTTGTCCTTAACTCTAATTTACTTTTATTTTATTCGATAGATATGTGAACTGTTATGATGCAGATCTTGATTGTAGACTGACCTTAACAATCAATAATATTGTTAAAAGTAGATCAAAATCACAGTAAAAGTACGCCTTTCGCAATAAATATATAAAGATAATAATGAATGAATCATAGAATTTGACAACCGGAAAAACAAATATCACCTAGATGATGCAAATAATGTCAATAACCGAAAGAGAAGATTTACAAAATAAAAACAATAAAATAATGATGTTCATTCTTTATCTTCAAACACAAAATAAATTTTTATTTATCAGTTAAACAATTCTTATTATACATATATTTATATGTAATAAAATTAAGTACAGTATAAAAACCGAGATATACTTCTTTGTCAATAGAGAGAAAAATGTTTTCTATCGTAAATATAACAGATACTTCATTATAGATGGCCTACTTTTGCATTTCAATTTTTAGTCATTTAAATATATTATATCAAAGCTTTTATTTTCAAAAAAAAAACAGAGACTAAAAGCAAGTACTTTTAAGTACTTCATAGATGCATCATAACAAGGGCTACAAAACGGTACAATTTATTTATAGATTCCTCTTTTCTTCTGCAAAAAAAAACAGAAAGTACTTAGAAATTATATGTCAATTCGTAAAAATGAACCTAATGAGCCCTACGGTTACATATCTACAATGTCATATACAAATACTAAACCTTCTACAATGAATTACTTAAAATCACTAATAATGCATCTAGAAAGAGACCCGTTTCCAGGTATACTAACATGATGATGTATGACATTGAAAAAGATCAGTTTATTCCATAAGTTTCATTAGAAGAACAAAAATCTATAAAGGGTGGTTTAGAAGTCCTGACTCGATTTGTATAATTAATTTTTTTATATTAAAACACATACTTAAGAATTTGTCTCTAGTATAAAACGATGCCTTAAAAGACGCTCTACAAAACAGTCTTTGACTGATCCATCCTAACTCATATAGTACGAAAGTTATAAGTTCAGAAATATGCATCATAAAAAATAAAAATTAACCATGAACCCAGTCATAATATTTTCGCTATAACTTTTGTTCCTTGGGTTTTCCAGAACAAATTTTATTTTCAATAGAAGCGCTGTGAAATTCTCTACAAAATCATACCTAAACTTTAACTCCAGAACTTCAATCAAGAAAACTAAGCAAACTATAAAGGAGACAAAAAAATGAAAACTTTTTAAATTTGATATTTTTTTTTCGACTTCAACTTTTTCTTTTGCAATTATATCCATAAAAAGCGTAGCATTAGTAAGAAATCAGTTCAATTTGGTACTGTTAAATGTGCTCTTTCTCATGGTCTATAGAAAATTG
Organism: Macrotrachela quadricornifera; assembly: GCA_022393335.1. NCBI lineage: Eukaryota > Metazoa > Rotifera > Eurotatoria > Philodinida > Philodinidae > Macrotrachela > Macrotrachela quadricornifera. The sequence goes on along the minus strand of JAJEKB010020795.1, from coordinate 903,827 downwards.
TTTTTAGAAAAAATAGCGTGCTTGAGAACCAACTTTCAAAAATATGTCAAAAATCGACAACCCAGTTTTCGACACAGCACTCAGTAAAGAACGAATAACCTGATCGAAGTTTTGATGTTGTAGCTAGGTAGAGAAGAACAACCATTTCTAATCAAAACAAAACAAATTTAACCGGAAAATCTTTTGTTTGGATGACGTTATGGAACTTTTATTGAAAGCACAGACATATAGATCGAGTTTACGGTTAATTTTTATTTTTTGTGATGCATATTCCTAAACTTATAACTTTCGTACTATATGAGTTAGGATGGATCAGTCAAAGGCTGTTTTGTAGAGCGTCTTTTACTGCATCGTTTTATCCTAGGGACAAATTTTTAAATATGTGTTTTAATATAAAAAAATTAATTATATAAATCGAGTCAGGACTTCTGGACCACCCTTTATCTTTAATGGAAAGCAAATTGTCGAATAAATTTAACGTATGATAATTATAATAGTGATACTATTATATTTTTTGTTCTTTCTACTATTCGAGTCATTCGTTGATCATGAATAATTGTGTTCGATGATAAGATCAGATATTACGAGTATATATATGAAAAAGTAAATAATAAAAAGAAAATTGAAGCAATTATTGATAGTTTCGAGACAAGTTTGTTATTCGTCAAATGGCAAACTATCAGTATGACAAAAATTAAAGAGGGCTGCACATGTTACAATTTTCAGAACGAAAAATATATCCACAATAAGAAATATTTCATTTGATTATAAATTAAATTTAGAATTTTTTTTGTTCCTAAATTATAATGAAAAATTTTTTTTGTCAAAACTAGAGATGAAATGCATAAATGATATTATAGTCTGATAACGAAAGTGTAACCTTTCTGGAGTCTGATGCATTACTAAATGTGATAAGGTAGAAAAAAATCATTTTTTTTTCTTCCTATGTAATAAAAATATATTTGCTCTTTTCTATGCGTCATTACATATGAATCATTCAAGTAGATTTTGGCCTTTATTTGTGCATTTTTGTCGCCGAAAATGATTATATCATAGAAGACTTGTAGTAAAAAAAAGCATAGTAAACTACTATACTTTATATTTAGATTTCATCT
>JAJEKB010020795.1:889126-902312 GCA_022393335.1 Macrotrachela quadricornifera | reverse complement strand
ATACCTGGCTTGCAAAGGTTTGCCTGAAACCCCCCTCAGGCTTATGGAAAAAAATTTTTTTTTACATATCTTTACGTGCCCCGATCTTGGCTATGCAACAAAAAAGACCCGACCTCAATAGCTGTTACTATTTTCGAGTTATTCAACTTACAATCACTCGCCTTCTATTTTGAAATGGATAGTAGTAGTTAAACTTTAATTGATTCCTATCATTCTTTGTCTATTCTAGAAATTAATATTATGATACTCACCACAAGAATTTATTGTTAAAATGAATTTTTGATATTCGATTATTATATCCATCGGTAACATATATATTTCCATAACTATCAAAACTAAACGTTTGTGGATAATTTAATTGATTGGATGCTAAGCCACTATTTCCAAAACAACCTACTAAACATCGAAAGCCATTTGATCCTTCTCCAATAATACGATTTGATCCTCTATCAACAATGAATTGATAACCATCAGCATCAAGTACAATTCCAGTTGGACAATCGAGTTGAATATTTCCCGACGCTCCATTCCCTGCTATTGTTATTCCATTTAGTTGTCCCCATTTGAAACGTTGAATTCTATTATTACCACAATCAGCTACATACAAATCAAAGTTGATATTAACAAAAATTCCATAAGGTTTAGTAAACATATTCAACATGAAACCAGGACATCCTGTTCCAGCGACAATTCTTGTTGTGTTTGTAGCATCAACTAATGATTGTCTTATTACTTTATGAAACTCTGGTAGAGAACAATAGAGAGTATTATTAATATCAACGAAAAGTCCGGCACATCTTCCATCAACAGGCATTGCAGGCACACTATTGCTTGCATTTATTATCCGTTCAACTACGTGTTTCTTCCTGCCATTATCTATATAAATATTTCCAATATCTGTGACGAAGATACTAAATGACTCGTTGAAATCACGAAAAATATTTATTGAATCATTGTCACTTCCATTGATCCACACTTTTATTAGATTAGTAGAATAACTATTTACATAAACAGTATCGTTAATACTGACAAAAATAGCAAATGGTTCTTTGCCAATAATACTCTCATTTGCTAATGTTATAGCATCCGAATACCATGATGCATTTAAACAAAACTTTAGTTGATTATAGGATATAGCTAAATAGAGAAAAAAGACACGCTAGTTTTTAAAAAAACTGCTTGGATGTTATAGATTTTAAAATAGAAAGTTCTTAGAAAAAAAAATTTTTTTTTGTACTTTCGATTGAAGCTAATAAATATTTTCGAACAGAATCATAAATTTTATTAATCGATCATACATTATTTCATTTTTTACAAGTTACTCGCCATTCGGAAAAAATGTTAGATTAGAAAAATTCTTAAAATTTAACCTGATATTTAACGGATGATTAACAGAATAATCATCATCAACCATTTATTTGAAGTATTATAGAATAACATACTTAAGAATTACATATGTGAAAATATAAATATAAAAAATTTTCTCGATTAACTTATTTGCACAAGAATAGTTTATATTTGTTTATTTACTTTCTTACTTGTCCAAATTTGAAATATATTTATGTCTCATTTTGAATAATTTAATAAAAAAAACATTCCCAACTAAATGAGCAAATAGAAATGTCCGAGAAAAATAAAAATCATAATTTGTACTTGAAATATTTTTTTTCTTTAAAAATATATTATGTTTTCATCAATTATTAAGCTTTGCTTTTTAATTGAATAAATGAGAAATATTAAATGTTATTAAAGCAAAGATGGCCCGATCCGGTCCACATCGGACTAAGTATTGAACATGTCTGCGCGATCCGACACTGTTTTAAAAATATTTTCTTTTTAAAAATCTTTTCCTACGAAAATAAATAATTATATTTGTAGTTTATTCAAGTAATGTAAAAGATTTCATTTCATAATGATCATCAATTGAATAAAGTCAGACAGAAGTTCATACTCATGTTAAAAAGAATAAAAGATAATTCGAAATATCCATTGAATTGAAAAATAAACATACGATAACTAATTTCTAGGATATCAACCGGTAAATTACGGAAAATTTTAATATAAATAAATTTTCTATCCTTTTAATTCTTTCTATTAGAAGAACTTCTATTCAATTTTATCATAGACTTTATATTGAAATTCTTATTTATGAAAGCTTATTTTATAATATATTAAGTATAAAATAGCCCATACATTATCAGAAAAACAATCTAGGTTATAATGTCAATAATAATTAAGCAAGATTTACACGCCTACCTTACACAATTAAATTAATATAATGTTTGATGATAATAAACAAATCAACGTTCACAATACAACATTGATTTATATATATATAGAATTTTTAATAAATATTTTGGTCAATTTTAATGTGAAAATAGAAAAATAATTTGTACATTAAAATATTTTTCACTTCTTGACGAAACTTTTTTGACACAAATACATTCGTATAGAAACCAACACAAAATGGAACATAAAAACTGAAAGTGCCTACATTCACAAGGAAAAATTCAATTTAGGTTTGAGCTAAACTTTCTGATTGAGATTTATTCAATTACTGATACATAAGAATAATTGATATCATCAAACGAAATATAATGTAGATAATTATATCAATAAGTAGAATTTGAATAAGATGACGATCCTTCGAATGAATAGAACGAAAATTGTTAATTACTTTTGTTCTACTAAATGCTACAACAGGAATAGGATTAATGCGACGCACTTGATGAATATTTTTCATAGTCCATAATCCCAAAATTATCATAAGTGAAGGAACAAGAATTCCTTTGACTAGAATTGAATAGTGGCTAATGATTAATGAATATGTATCTAATTGAAAATAGCAAACAGTCAAATTCAACGCAAACTGTACAATATTTGCCAAAATAAATCCATGAATATGACATAATAACCAAAATAATGTTACACCAATAATACATAAAAAAGCAAGGTAAGAAGTACTTTGTTGTCTTGTTAAAGCATTCGATGAACTACGTAATATTCGATCAACAGAAGCCAATATTAAATAAGATGGACTTAAGACATCGAATAAGAATCCTGTATAAAAAAGAAAACGACAAAATACCAGATTATACAAACTTGGATCAATATTATAACCAATTGACAGTGTTGCTAATAGTATTGATGTATAGATTTCAAGAAAATTCTCAATATTAAATACTATCAAATAGATTGAACATGGATTTTGACGTAGATGCTTTTTGGTGAAAATAATCGAACTAACGAGGGAATCGATGCAACTGATTAATCGCTTTTGAGCTCAGTCTATATACATAAAGTAGACCTCAATGAGGTATGAAAAACCCCAAAAGAACAAATGCCCATAGGACTTGTTCTTGAAATTATAGGCATTTTACTGAAATTTTGCCGTGGAGTATGGTATATAGTAAAAACTCGAAGTATTGTATTTTAATCTGGAACTTTGTCCATAGAGTGGTCTTCTAATAGGTAGAATATCCTGAAAATTTCAGCTCTAAACAACGTTTTCTTCCTAACGTATTCAACCTGCTAAAACTCACCCATATTCAAAAATATTTCCTGATGTTTTTAGACTTTAATATGTTATGAAGAAAACGTTGTTTAGAGCTGAAATTTTCAGGATATTCTATCTATTAGAAGACCACTCTATGGACAAAGTTTCAGATTAAAATACAATACTTCGATTTTTTACTATATACCATACTCCACGGCAAAATTTCAGTAAAATGCCTATAATTTCAAGAACAAGCTCTATGGGCATTTGTTCTTTTTGGGTTTTTCATACCTCATTGAGGTCTACCTTATGTATATAGACTGAGCTTAAAAGCGATTAATCAGTTGCATCAGTTCCCTCGTAAGTACTTTTATTTAGTAATGAAAAATTAATATTAATATTGAAAAGATGATTTAGATTTAATAAAATTATTCATATTAAAATAAAAGTTTCTTATGTTGTCAATATAATAAAAAGAGAGTGTGTCTGAAAACTTTGAATGGATAAGATAAAAAATAGATATTTATTTCGAACAAATTTTAGTCTTTTCTTTATTTTTTGCCAATAATTCATCGTAACTGTTATATTCGTAGAAGTTATAGGTAATAGATAAATATAGAAAATCATATTCGAATTTCAATAAAATACTTACTACAAAAAAATCGATGGTTCACATTTCTTCACAAATGTTTGTTATTTTGCATTATTTAACATTTTATTTGTATTTTTTTTTATTTATTTATTAATGAAGTATTCTCTATTAAAATATTAATGAGTAGAAGAAATCATAGATTTAACTTAAAATGAAATCTTTTTCGTTTTTAGACACTTATGTTCATCAATTAGATAAAAAAAAATTAGTCATTTGAAATTGATCTACAAGATTTCTATTTGAAAAAGTTATTAATATTATATCAACTGAAATGATATAGGATAAACAAAAATTGTTTTCCTCTTTCAAAATCCTAGATCCGCTATTGAATGAAGAGTATTTAACTATAATTAAAATGAGAGTATCAATTATGCTTTGAATTCACATCGCTTTTTTTCAAAGAAAACAATGATTTCATAGTAACTCCGAGAAAACAAATATTCATTTGAAACTCGTAATAACAAATCAATCTTCTAGTGTATGTGTAGAACATCTTTTGCCCGTCAAAATCAATTAGTTGCCACGATCTATTATCGAGTCCTTTTCTTTCCATTTATATTGCTATTCGTTTTCTTTTCTTTATCATGCGTTTTTGTAGGTACTCTGTTTCTATCATATATTATTTAACAAGTAAACAAAACAAAACAAACAATATTTATTGTGTACAGGAACTGTTAGCCCAAAAATTCGAAAAGAAAAAAGAGCGCAAGAGCATAGAGGAAAAGAAACATTCGGTTTTTTTTCCTACCCATGTTAGTTCTCTCTTTCTTTCGTCTACGACAAGTTACATGTCTTGTTCGATTATTCATCACTTACTACACGCATATTCTACTTCTCTTACACATACAGTCAAAATCCCTATTAACGACACGAGAATTTTCACACTTCTTGTTTGATTTGGTGCACAGCTATTTTCCATCCGATTGAAAATATTTTTATTTATTCATGATCGTTGAAATCTGAGGTTTCAAATGGTATGATGCCGATCTATCTTTTTCGACATTATAGTGGAGAAATCAGCGGTCTACGATCGTCGGCTACATTTGTCGTTATTAGTGGTACGTTCCCTATTAACGACACCAAGCCAATTTTTGTCCCGAATAACGACATTCCAGCGAAATTCAAGCAAAATAATTATCTTTTCAGAAAAACATCTTTTTCACATTTTCTGTTAATAAAACCAGCAAAGACCTTGCTGGTATTTTTGTAGAGCGTGTCGAGTTCTACCATATTCCAAAGGTTCATGAGAAATCAATCTTGCTTAACTAGAATACATAAATCGACAAAAAGATCTTCTACATCGATCAAAAAATAAATGAACCTATTAACGACATCTCCAGCGAAATTCGTGAATGAGTATACACAAAACGAAAACTAACTTCTATTTAATAGCCTGATGATTTGTAAAGGTTTTTCACAACTTTATTTCATTTTTCATGATAAGTCAATTTTTCGTACCTGTGGTCCCCTTCAGGTATTCGAGAAAACATTTTTTATCTTTCTTTGAGCTTTCACATTTATAAACTGATAAAAATCAGTGTTCTGATTACGAATATCATATTATTTTTCAAAATTCATCGAGTAATAAGAGAAATCTAGGGCATTCAAGATAGGCATAAAAAGTAGTTTTACGCCTATAAGACTATTATTGTCCGTCTAAAACACGTTGGGAATAGGCTCATTCGACGCAGAATTTTTTTCTCTATCTGAATATATATAGGGCTTTAGGAAGCAATTATGTTTTTCAATCGATAATTAATGAATACCGGACAGAATGGATTTCTATGATCATTTACTATGATTTTTTCTACCTTGTGGAAATATAGTTTACTCAGGTGTATGATCCAGATTTTTTTACAACAATCTTAATTTGATGAGCTCTTTCTTGTAAAATTATTTTCAGCTTGGAGGTTAAGGATAAAAAAAAGGTCAGAAAATCATAGTAAATGATCATAGAAATCCATTCTGTCCGGTATTCGGTAATTATCGATTGAAAAACATAATTGTTTCCTAAAGCCCTATATATATTCAGATAGAGAAAAAAATTCTGCGTCAAATGAGCCTATTCCCAACGTGTTTTAGACGGACAATAATAGTCTTATAGGCGTAAAACTACTTTTTATGCCTATCTTGAATGCCCTAGATTTCTCTTTTTACTCGATGAATTTTGAAAAATAATATGATATTCGTAATCAGAACACTGATTTCTATCAATTTATAAATGTGAAAGCTCAAAGAAAGATAAAAAATGTTTTCTCGAATACCTGAGGGGGACCACAGGTACGAAAAATTGACTTATCATGAAAAATGAAATAAAGTTGTGGAAAACCTTTACAAATCATCAGGCTATTAAATGGAAGTTAGTTTTCGTTTTGTGTATACTCATTCACGAATTTCGCTGGAAGTGTCGTTAATAGGGAACGTACCACTAATAACGACAAATGTAGCCGACGATCGTAGACCGCTGATTTATCCACTATAATGTTGAAAAAGATAGATCGGCGTCATACCATTTGAAACCTCAGATTTCAACGATCATGAATAAATAAAAATATTTTCAATCGGATGGAAAATAGCTGTGTACCAAATCAAACAAGAAGTGTGAAAATTCTCGTGTCGTTAATAGGGATTTTGACTGTACCGATTATTTCAAGTGCTTGAATTAATGATTTCGTCTATTTTCTCATTATGTAATGTCGAAGTTCTGATCGAATTCACATGATCTTTTCTTTTTGTTTATCAATCACCAATCTGTTTTCTTAGAATAATGTTAGTTCTTATATGTATATATAGAACAAAATGAATCCTACTAGTCATTGATTAGTTATGAGATGATTCAATTTGATAAGGACTGAGTAAAATGCTAGAGATAAATATCATGACAGAGAAAGACATATATTAAAACAGTTTCATAGGAAAAGATGAATAATCCATCATGGAATAACGATGGATTTATTATTCTATTCTACACTCAGTAGTTCTCTTCTTTTCTGTCATGCGCATAATTTCATATACAGTTTATCAGAAGAAGTAAGAGAACGAGTAAGTAGACTTTTTTCATTCAATGGTATTGTGTCATTAATGGTTCATAAGTGAGAAAAAAAAGACACGAAAGTAGAAGAAGAAGAAGAAGAATATGAGAGAGAATATACAATTCAATATACATCAGCTCACATCTAGAGATTAGAATATTTATGGACATACATAGATAGTGAGAATAAACAAGAAACAGGGAAGCATGACTATGGAAATTAGAGACACTATTTATCGAGTCATTCACAGAAGATATTATATCACATCAAATATTATGATGGCTTCTAATCTATCCTATCAATTTGTTGAATATAAAAGACAATTTAATTATTATTTTTTCATTTTCGATGTTTAAGATTTATTCAGTAGCTAATCTTTTCTTCATTTGTTTGATTAACATTACTTGTTGCATATATTATTAACTGAAATATACAATGTTCTACTGCCCATTTCAAAATAAAAGGCGGATGGGTATTTTTTGAATAGTTTTTGATAGGAACAAGATAGAGAGCTGCAGTTTTCATCGTTAGAAGGAGGCTCATCTAGCGCATCGATTCATATAAAATTGTTGAGACTTATTTCATAAATAAACAGTGATCTATGGTCGTCTTGGAGGAATAGATGGTTGCTCTATGAACATAAAAGAAATCTTAAACTTTGAGGAGTCGATTAGAATCGGGAGCTGACCAGCTACAAAACTGTATCCAAGATTTGATTGAAAACTTTAGTGCTTTGGAAGTTCTCAGTACGATATTCGACAATTCCAGTCTATTTTGTCAGTAGTTTCTATAAAAAATTCAATTTTTTTGAGTTTTTTTCGCCTTTTCTAGAAAAATCAGACCTGTTTTTACGAGATTTTTTAATATAATTATTACAAAAAATTTCAAAAGTTCAAGTTAGAAGACATTGTCTTATATGGTTTGATGCGTTTTCATCTACTCTTTCTGATGGTAAAAACCGCAGCTCTCTATCTTATTCCTATCAAAATTTATTCAAAAAATCCCTACCCACCTTTTATTTTGAAATGGGCAGTAGTATTATTATACTCAATTAATGATTATTCATGGTAGATTCCAGTGTTGTTGGAATACAAGTGTGTCAGCTTTTTTCTAAAGATGAATACTAAAAAAACACCAATATGAATATAGGTAGTCTGTCAGGCTTTTTTCTTTACTTAGTATCATGATTGTTAGATCGTCTCGTCCGTTAAGAGAGTATATTATTTAAGTAAGTTTTTATTTATTTTATTTTTTTTTAAATAATTTCTATTTAAATAAAGATTTCATCTGAATCTTCATCTCGAATATCATCAATATCATCAACAAAACAATTTGAAAATTTAACAAAATTATATTCTGAACATATCGATGAAATTCATGGAAAATTAATATCAATAATTGAAACTACATTTGATGATACATTATCATCATATGAAGTTCGTGCACCAATGCCAAGTGATTGTTTTCGAACACTTGTTACACGTCATATTACTGCTTTTTATAATGCTGTTGCTAAAATTGTCTCACCTTCTGATCTTATTCTTCTTTTTACACGTCTTAATTCAATTTTTAAACAATTATTATCTAAACATTTAAAAATATTAAGAATTGCAAATGATGATGAACCACAACATGGACTTTTAACAAGTGATCTTTTGTATTATATTAAACAAGTTCAATCTTTTCCTGATTTAGAAATGTTAGAATTACATGTTGATGAAATTTGGGCCAACAATTAACCGTTTTCTTTTTCTACTTTTATTTTAAATATATTCAGTTATATTACACACACACACAGTTTTTATTTCATCAACAATTTTATTTAAATACAACGTTGTTTTTCATTTCACAATTAAACGTTTTTTTTATCATATTCGACATTTGACAAACAATGTTTACCTAACGAAGGAAAACAAATTTTTAGAATTTTTCCAATTAAATACAGAGGAATATTTCTAATAATGGAATGATAATAATAAGTTGAGAAATGACATACAAAGTTTTATCCTAACTTGATACAATAAATGATATTTATCTAAATAGACGATATTAAATATATAAAAGATGAGATGTTCTTATGAAAAAAGAAAAGATGTCATAAACTCTTTGATTCTTTTTTGTGAAACACGATCTGAAAGAGAATGTTGAAGTGTTTAGGGGGAGAAATTTGGACCCACTATCTCTCCACAGACGTGACAGACATCCATAGCAACGGTAGATCACAGACGTGACAGACAGACTTCATGGCCCTATCACAGACTGTTACCGGCAATTTAATTAATTAATTAAATAGCGTCTGATTAATTAATTACTCATAAAAGACTGTCACAGACCGTGACCGACTCCTTAGCTACGCCTATTTCAGTCATAGACGTTGACCGACAGTCTCACACAGGGTGGTAGATAGTGTCGTGAATAGTATCTCAGACTATCAGAGACATAGAAGTAAACTATTTCTATGCCATTAGTCATAGCAGCTATATCGTGTTTTATATTTTAATCCCGTAGAGATTTCGTTAATACCTTTATTTGTAAAATGTTAATTTCTGTTAGTTAAACATTTATTCCTGATCAATAATACATAAATAGAATAGTTTAATATAGAGGATAATTTTACAAACTTTATTATTATTTATCTTGTTTATTCGTATGAAATGAAACAACAATTGATATAAGATAATAATCAAGAAATCCAAATACACAGATTATCATCTGTCAATACTACATTAACTTTATACTCATCATTTTTGTTTAAACCAAATGACTGACGCCGTTTTTCTATGACATAGTCTCGTGAAATCGGATTACTAAGTAAATGATCACCAATAAATTCTACGATAACCAAGTGTAATTTTGCAAAACCAGTAAGAAAAATATCGATTATTGATACATAATAATCGTGCCCAAAAATTCTAATTTCGATTTTTGTTAAAGATGGAAAACATTTCACAAATTTTGTCCAAGATGAAAAATACGGCACGATTTGTTCTATAAATCTCGGTTGAAAGTACGTGTTATTATCAAATAATCTGAGACTTTTTATTTGGCTGAAAATAAGTGTAACATCTGCTTTGTCGATTCTTATAAGTGAATCAAGGATTGATGTATACATTTTAAGTTTTCTCACATTTACACAGGCCCTAAAAATAAAGAAAAAACAAAATGTTTTTTTCGATGTATTATTTCATATTAGATGCAATTGGGAATAAAATCAGTTTTCTCGTATAAGAAAACAAATTAAAAAATGAATAGTTGACAAAAAAAATGATTAAGTCAGTTCTATGATATATTAACCATAATCTAGTAGTTTTTTTACAAGATGATCAACCTAACATATTTCTCTAAAACTTTTGTAAATAATTAAACATACTTTAAAATATATGGCACAATATGTAATTGTCTTGAATGATCGAGAGCTCGAAATTCCAAACTAACAATGGTGGACAAATCTATGAGAGATGAAAGATGATTAATATATTCACATGATTCATTTCTCCAAAAATATCTATAAACTGAATAAAATTAATTAATTAATTAATTAATGAAAAATTAATAATGATTTAATCACAATTAGTTACTTACTTAATGTAAACAGATATTTTAGAGACGAGATTGATGAGAATTCTTCTCTGAAGTATAATACAAGTGAATTAACATCTCTTAATGGAACATTTAGAGATGATTGAACGGCTTTTCCTTCCATATATATCGGCATAAAAAACTCTATTGAATTGATGTGTGATTGATATCGATGGTTATTCGTATTTGATGAATCTGTTGATATCATTTCAAATATATCATAACATATATCTATTGGTTTAATAGAGTTATATCGTGAAACACAATTTTGGTAGTTTAGTGTGCGCAAAACAATCCGTTTATCTAAATATAGAATGATTAATATAAAGCCCATCAATATTATACAATAGTTTTATAGCTTTTTCTTTGTTAAGTATTCAGAACGAAACAACAAGGTTAGAATTATTAGCGATATCTTAACAATGATAAGGAACTATAAAGTAAGAAGTGGTTTTTTTTGTCATCTACAATCATATCTCATATTTTTCGGAAAACTATTTTCATCAAAAGGGATATTCATTGGCGATATACAAGAAATATAAAATAAGTTCCACGAATAATGTTTTGTCTTTAGTTCTAGTATTTTACAACGAACTCCTTTAGATTTTTCTATTTGATATAGAACGAAAGCACTTCATTTTCTTTAAATTTCGACAGAGAAACATGTTCTACTTTTTCTATTGCTTGTACTCTCACTATCAAAACTTCATTACATGGAGTTGCAGTAGAGAGCAATCTGAAAAGAAAGATTTTGAGAAGAAATTGTTGAAAAAAAGAGACATTTGGAAAAGTAAGAAAAAAATGATTTTTTATGAGTCTTGCGCTACAATACTAAAATTATGTTAGAATTCGAATAGTAGACGATAGACACGAACTCAGAAGAGAGCAAGTTCCAATCATAAAGATTTAGCTTATCGTCATAGATGTATTTGTGTTTCTATCCTTTTGAAGTCTCAATAGTTCTCTCGACAATTTCACAGGTAAAATACGTTCATCAACGCATGAACTTCTTTTCTCTGAATCGATCATAAAATTCACATATTGTCAAAGTATCTTTTTGATACGATATTAGAGGCATATGGCCATTATGAAAGTATCATTTTTTCTCGTTATTCGATAAATTGAACGAAATCCTTAAAGTGAATTATGAATAGAGCCGTTCACAAGCACCATCCGTTGTACTGTCAAATGTTACTTGTCCTTCTCTTTTTATCTATCAACAATCATTCAAAAAAAACTGAATTTCTTGTGTTCGATTGAGTAAAAATCTCAGTCGAATATTGATATGCAATGAAAGCTCATTTGCACACGTATATGTAGGACTGACTATGATCACATCAAATTTTTATCATACTTGATCCCTCTCTACTGGATATATGCTCACAATTTTGCGAAGACTCATGATAATTATCTTATGTCCTCTATATAAGTATCGCGTAAATCATAGTCCTACATGCGCATCTTAATATAAATGTGATGGATTTTCCATTGGATTTGTGGTGAACTAAACATTCTCTCGAACTCTGAGAACTAACATTTTTAACAGCATGTATATCAAATATTAAAATAATGTACACATCGTATACTGTTGTCAATATACATATTGCTGTATACTTTGCTAAAATGAAGTTTCTCCTTGAAATATAAAATAGTATCTATATTAACAACAATATATACTACGTATGTTACTTAACATGTATAACACATCTGCGGTTAGAAACGTTGCTCAGAATCTTCTACCTAACATAAACACTGCTCAAATGTTTCCTGATGCTTCTGAGTGAGTATTCATATGAAAAATAAAAGAATAGTCATAGGATCTGCTAACAAATAAACAACATCGTTTCCTCCACTTACATCCTTTGTAAAATGCTTTCCATTGACTAGCAGCCATATGCCAACCATCATATTGTGTGACAAAACATCGAAACGAATCAAGAATCGAGTTTAAATCAAATAATTCTTCACGAATAAGAGATATATGAATATCGAATTTGTTTAAATGTGGCACATGAATCGTCAATAGATTTTGCCAGATATTTCCATTGAGTAAGACGTCATTAAATGGTATAGCACGATGTTCCATGATAAATGTAAAATTAAGTTCATGAAGATTGGGCATACAATAAAGAATGAGACCAAGTGAATGAATATCACAATGTGTCAATATTTGCAAATTGAATGTTTGTAATGATGATACTATAGGCAAATCATCTTTGTTTATAAATAAAGAATTTGAAATACTAAAAAACAATACATTGTTTTATCTCATTTTTCTCATATTATATCAGCAGATGATTTATAATATTATTTAATTTAACAATCTTACTTGAAATTGATATTATTTTGTGACATCTTTGAACTTCTAATTAATACATTTAATTGTCGCAATGATTTGTGTATACGAAGAATAGGAATTAAAGAATA
>JAJEKB010020795.1:861983-879126 GCA_022393335.1 Macrotrachela quadricornifera | reverse complement strand
TTACCAGAATATGTCTTAATTATAGCATCAGCATTACGAGATAATACGGTATTAAAAAGTTTAGAATTATCAAAATGTTCTATATATGATCTTGGTGTTCAACATCTTACTGAAAATCTTTCCACACAAAATTCTCTTGAACGTTTAGATCTTTATGGTAATTTTATTACAGATGATGGTGTTAAATATTTAGCTAAAATGTTAGAATTAAATCAATCTTTATCTCACTTAAAATTAGCATATAATAATATTGGTAAAGAAGGAATGGCAATATTGGCTAATGTGCTTGTTACTCATAATTCAGATCTTAAACGATTGAGTCTTGAAGGAAATAAATTAATAGATGATGGGTGTATTTATTCAATTTTTTCTATAATTCGATATAATCAAACATTAAAAATACTTAATCTTGAAAATTGTAATCTTTCATGGTCAAGTCAAAAATTAATTCAAATTTGTCAAAGAATTTATTTTCGTACAGATTTAGAAATATTTTTATAAATAAAAAGATAGTTAATATATATCTTTTAAATTTCGATACTGTAACTATTTTTATTTTATAATAAAAACAACATGCATATTTACTTTCTAATATACAAAGATTTCGTGCCACATACACACAGAGAAATATTATGATTAGATAGATAATAATGATTCTATAACAAGTTGATATGCATAGATTGAAACTAAATATTAAAACGGAATAACAAATAATATGAGATATTTTTAGTAAATTAGTTACTAACTGTCATTAGAAAAGTCGTTATATTTGTATTCATTAACTAATAACGTTTGTTGGCGTGACTCACTTGACCCGCAACTGAAATCGATCTAGATATTTTCTCATTGCTTTATGAATTCTGTTCTGAGAACGATAACGAAGATGATATATAAACATAAAAAAAGCAGTTCAATAATAGTGTTAGTGATGACAGTTGTAGCAAAATATCTCTTTCAATTTTCTCTCAATAATCGCTAAAACAGATCTTAAGAAATACTCTAGAATAGGTCATCGATGTCTTTATAGATCGCGATTTTCATCTGTTCAATTTCATCTATAATTCAGATGTCGTTTGAAACAGGAAGCACTCATCCTACAGATTTGCTGACCTTTTCTGAAAGAAATTCTTGTATGGTTTTCATTGAACATACTTTCGAATGTAATTATTTGATATCTCAGTCTTTTTAATCACATAGAAGATAGAAATGTCAACATCCATTCTTTACCCATTATCGTTTTATATATGAATGATAATCTTTCTTTTAATATACTTCCTCATGGAATAAATCTTATTTATTATATCTATATTGAAGATTACCACTAGCCGGATTTCTTGTTATTTACGTTATTTTGTAAAAAAAATATTTGAAAGCAATAGAATTTATTTTAATTTCGACTAAAAATTGATTGGCTTTAAAATGAATATGAATTTATCTAATTTACATTATATTATAATAAAAGAAAAATCATATTAAATGGATATGCTCCTACAATTGAAAATGTTTCTGATATATTTTAATGATGAAAAGAAGATATTATTAAATATTTTGAAGACTATTATGGAATTGTATTACATTCAAAAATATTGGAAATTTGAGTAATTCATATAAATTTATTGATTTAATCTAAAAACCATCTATTATAGTTTATAACACTTGATAGAGATTCTGCCTAATTCACCAATTAACCATCTAATTTCGTTCATAAATCTCTTTCAATTACAAGTCAACAAATTCTATCAAATAGTTTATTGAATTATTTTCGAAATATATCTCCAATAAATTGCATGAAAACTAAAAAACAGATAGAAATTCGTATGCTTCTAAACTTTATCATAATATTTATTTACATCATTTAATTGTTTTTTTTTTCAAATATAGAGCTTAATTCATGTCACATATTAATTTAGGGAAAATAATTGAAATATTTAGATATTTTATATGTTATTTGATTTTAAAGAGAATATAATAATGTAGTCAATATGATGAAGAATTTTTTTTTAAATTACAAGTTCTTATGTTAATAACAAAATTGATTTAATTAAAATGCTAATTTTTTTATCTTAGAGAAAGAGAAATAAAATGAGGAAACATATTAATAAATTTAATCTCAAAACATTTTAGTGAAATCATATAAATGAAAATAATAAAAATAAACTATTAGTATAATTTCAACAGGATGAAAAATGTAACACATCATGTATTTATTATTATTAATCTCTTTAGAAGCTGTCTTTTATGTGTATTCTAATACACTGAATTCTTATTTCGTACTTTTCAATACATAATAGGAGTAAAGAAAGTTGATCATTTGTTTCCATTCAGTTATAATTATAAAAATTTCTAAAATCTAAGTGAATATAATCAAATGTTGTAACAGATGTATGTTTAATAAGAAATAATGTTAAAAAAAAAGTCATGAATTTTTAGTAAACTGCGTCAGAGAAATGCATTATCTAATAATAAATAAAAGAAAAAAACTATCATCTGTTAGAATTTTAGAAAATGTATGTCAATAATAAATAACTAAATTTTGAACATATTTATAAAGAGAAAAATGTTCATTATTACATTTATTTTTTTCTCATAAAAAAATTTGCAAAATGTTTTATGTGAAATTCATGTTGTATATAATATTTCTACATATGATAAATGGTATACCACATATAAATCTTTATTATACAAATCTAGTAAATGATGATATAGCACAGCATGATTGTTTACGTATTGAAAGTTCAATTAAACATGGAGATATTAATCGACAAATAATATCTTATTGTATGAGCGAATTATCATCAAAATTTAATATTGAAAATATGACAAAATCTATTCCAAAATTAACTTTTGCTGAACTATCAAAACAAAATATAAGTAGTGAACAATTATATTATTGGTCAACACCAATTGATATTATTGAACGATATCAATTATATTTAAATAAATTATCAATATCAAATGAATTTAATTTAGGAAAAGAAATTTTTTATAATTGTACATTACCAAGATTTGGTCCTCAATGTCAGTATGAATTATATTCTTATTATGAAAATGCTTTATCATTATATGATATAATTAAAAATTTTTATCATTCATATGAATATAAATCAAAAGAATTAACTTGTTATATTCATTTAAAATGTGATCGTGGTCATTCATTATTATGTTTAGATTGGAGTGATATTTGTGATGGAAAAATTGATTGTCTTAATGATGGAATTGATGAAAAAAATTGTTGGTTATTTGATTTTAATGAATGTAAAGATAATGAATATCAATGTGCTAATGGACAATGTATACCAAAATTATTTTATCAAGATGATAAAAATGTTTTTGATTGTCTTGATGGATCTGATGAATTTCCACTAATTAGTGATCAACGTCCTCAATGTTCTCAACATGAACCATCATTTGAATGTGAAGATATAATATGTGATTATTCATTTTTAACAAGTTCTTGTAAGATAAATCGTGGATATCAATTATTGAAAATAATGTCAATAGAAAAAGATACTTCTGTATCTGATGAATGTTGGACAGCATTTATATGCATTATTAAAATGTTAGAATCAAAACATATTTTTATATCTGAATTCGATGAAATAATTACATGTAACGATACTATTATAGAAATGTGTCCACTAATGATAAATTATCCAAATATTCCAGTTTTATTTGGTCATATTTATTCTGCTTATACAAAAAATGACATAAAAATGTTAGCTAATGAAAATGTTCGATATCCTTATCTATGTTATAATAATTCTCGATATGATGATTATTTTGTTAATGCTGAAAGTATTTTATTTAAAAATCTAACATGTTTTCGTCATCCGATGATGTTTATACCTTCTACGTCATACGCTGTATGGTTCGTTTCCTATAAAAGATTCATGAATATCATAGAAAATGATCTTCGTAGATACACTCTAGTTATTAATTATACTTCAGAAATTTGTAATAGATCGAATGTATATCAATGTATTAATTCATCAAAATGTATTTCAATATATCGTTTTATGAATGGTAAATATGATTGTCCATATAAAGATGATGAAGATTTTAATCGAATTACTAATAATGATTTAATTGAACAAATAAAACAAAAACTTTTCAAATGTGAAAAAACTAATAAATATATTTCTCGATCAAAAATAAAAAATGGTATTTGTGATTGTGAACCTAATGAATATGAATGGTGTGAAGATGAAAATTTAGATTTAAATTATATTAAAAGAAATATATCATTTCAAACAATTTGTGATGGATTTATTGAATTAGAATCAATAAATATAAATGGAGAAAATCAAACAGATGAAACAGAATGTCAACAATGGGAATGTAATAATATTTATACACATTGTAATAATATATGGAATTGTCCTAATGTAGAAGATGAAACTAATTGTTATTTACCGTCATCATTAAATTATTCTTCAAATTCTTATGTATGTATTTCACCTAATGAAAATCAATTTATACAAATATCTATTAAGAAATTAAATGATGGAAAAGTCGATTGTCTTGGTGGTATTGACGAGCCAAATTTATGTGGATTATATACCTTAACATATTATGATGCTATATTTTATTGTAAAAATTCAACTTCTCAATCATGTATTTATTCTTTTTCTTTATGTAATGGTATAGATGACTGTGAACATGGAGATGATGAACAATTTTGTGATAAAAATCGAACATTTCCTATATATGGTGAGATTTGTAGCTCATCAGTTATACGATATCAATCCGAATTGGAGAAGCTTATCTGCAATCATTTAAACCACAAACCAAAACAAAAAATAGTAAGTTTTTCACTTAATGAAATAAATAAATTAATTGATAAACCAGAAGAACTAACCTTAAATATAATATATCCAAATTCATCTATAAATAAAATACCTTCTGTATATGAACCTCGTTGTCATCGTGGTCTTGATTTACGTGTTTGGTTAAATAATGAAAATAATTTAACAGAACGTACATGTCTTTGTCCACCTAGTTATTATGGTTCAAAATGTCAATATCAAAATGAACGTATAAGTCTTACTATGAAATTTCGTGCATTATCTGATTCATGGCAAACATTATTTTCAATAATTATTTTACTTATTGATAATAGTAATGAAAAAATTATTCATTCATATGAACAATTTAGTTATTTATCAATAAGAGATTGTAAAATAAAATATCATATTTATTTATTTTATTCAACTCGACCAAAAGATCAAACAAAAAATTATTCAATACATATTGATATATATGAAAAAATTTCATTAAATTATAGAGGAAGTTTATTATTTCCAATTTATTTTTCATTTTTACCTATTCATCGTTTAACTTTTATAATTGATATTCCACCAAATGATAATAAACTTCAAAGTTGTTCAAATGATCAATGTAATTATGGAAAATGTATTAAATATTCTAATACACAACAAAATCTAACATTTTGTCAATGTTTACAAGGATGGTCTGGAAAATATTGTAATATTTCATATAATAATACATGTTCATTATATTCATTAAGTATTGGTATATCTGCAAGTAATCAATCAATATGTATTTGTTCTATTAATAAATTTGGTTCTCGATGTTTTATTAATACAATATGTGAAAATAATAATAATAATAATAATTCCATATGTGAAAATAATGGTCAATGTATTTCTAATGATGAATATATGATAACTAATGAAACATTTATATGTATATGTCCAAAAGGTTTTAGTGGAAAACATTGTGAAATAGTTGATAAAAAAATAATTTTAATATTTGAAAAAGATTCTATTCCATCACAATCAATATTTATTCATTTTATTGAAGTAATTAAAAATGATATACCAATACGAATAACTACATTTCAAACAATTCCTCTTACACAAAATTCAATTACAATTAATTGGTCAAAACCATTTCATCTTATGTTTATTGAACTTATTAATAAAACATATTATTTACCAATTATTGAAAAAGATTATAATCAATCAATAAAAATTATTAAAATATTTAATTCATCAGATCGTTGTCCACATATAAATGAATTATTTAATAAAACATTTATTGAATGGCATCTTATTCGTCGTATTAAATATTATCATATACCATGTCAAAATTTATCATTAAATCTTTCTTGTTTTTATGATGATATTCATCTTTGTTTATGTTATAATTATAATCAAAAACGTTTATCAAATTGTTTTAATTTTAATCATAATATGAAATTTGATTGTTTAGGTCAAAGTGTTTGTCAAAATAATGCACAATGTTTTCAAGATAATTCATATTGTCCACAAAGATCAATATGTATATGTCATTTATGTTATTATGGAAGACAATGTCAATTTAGTACAAGTGGATTTGGTTTATCACTTGATGCTATTTTAGGTTATCATATTATACAACATCAAAATATTAAATATCAACCATTTATTATTATATTTAGTTTAATATTAACAATTATATTTATTATATTAGGATTTATTAATGGTATTCTTGCTTTAATTACATTTAAAAATAAAATTGTATGTGAAGTTGGTTGTGGTTTATATTTATTAGGTTCATCAATAACAACTTTATTTATAATAATTTTATTTGGATTAAAATTTTCTATACTTATTCTTACACAAATGACAATTATTTCAAATGAATTATTTTTAAAAATTCAATGTATTTCTCTTGATTTTCTTTTACAAGTTTGTCTTAATATGGATCAATGGTTAAATGCTTGTGTAGCTACTGAACGAGCAATTACGACAATAAAAGGTGTTAAATTTGTTAAAAGAAAAAGTAAAAAAGCAGCGAAATTAATTATTCCAATTATTTTTATTATTATTATTGGAACATTTATTTATGATCCTATTTATCGAAATATAATTATTGAAGAAAATAATGATGATTATCAAAAACGTATATGGTGTATTATTACTTATTCATCTAATTTAAAAATATTTAATACATTTATTCATACATTTCATTTTCTAACTCCATTTATTATAAATTTAATTTCAATTATTATTCTTATAACAAAAAGATCTCAACAACAATCAATTGTTCAAACTCATCGAACATTTAAAGAACATTTACGTGAACAATTTCATCAACATAAACATTTATTAACTGGACCAATTGTTTTAGTTATACTTGCATTACCACGTTTAATTATTACATATATATCGAAATGTATGAAATCAGTTAATGATTCATGGTTATTTCTTATTATATATTTTATTTCATTTATTCCATCTATGATTACTTTTATTATATTTATATTACCATCGAAATTTTATAAAAAAGAATTTCATAAATCTATTGTTCAATATCGAACTATATTAAAACGACGTTTACATTTGACTTTATAAAAGATAAACAACAAAAAAAAAAAATACAACTTTTGATTATTTATTGTAATATTTATCTTTTTTTTTTTCTTAATATATTCTCGTAGATGAAAACTAATTTTATGTTATATTTTAATTTTTAATGATTAACTAAAAATTATAAAGAATAAAGTAACTAATAAAATAAATACAATCTGTTACATAATTTAATAATTCTTACATATGTCACTGCAAATAATATCATATATTTACTTCATATGTTGTAGGTAGTAAAAATCTATTTCCATTTTTCGAAAATGTATTTAGCTACTATATATAAAATTTTAATTTGTAATCAAATTTTTATTAAACTATGATAAGAATGATCATTAATTAGAATTGTTTTTAATTATATTATATATAAATTCACTAATTTTCTTAAATAAAAAAAAAAAATATAATTTTATAATCATTCGGTAAATTTGATGTAAAACTTAAAAAATATGTTTTGTTTCAATAGGAATGAAATAATTTATCATCATTTAATGAATTATACAAAGAATTTAATACAATTATTAAATCTTTGTTTATCGAAGTAATTTATATTCAAGAAAATTTATTGTATATCATTCATAATCAATTACTAAAAATTTTTTAAGAGTAATATTGAGTGATTGATATAATTTTAATTCTATAAAACGATAATATATTTTTATTTTTCGATTCTATTATAATACAGATAATTGTTTGTTATTAATATTGATAACATGATTTTTTTTTCAATAATACCAATTGATAAAATTTTCAATTTCTTAATAAATAAAAAAAAAACAATTTCTTATAAAGAATTTTATTCAGACTCAATTTGGAAACAATTAAAGTTTATTGAATTTGCATCTTGCTTAAGACTATTAATACTTGTAAAATCTAAAACATTTTCATTAATTTAAATAAATAATACAAAAGATAAATTAAATTTAGAAAAAAAATCATTTTATTCTTATGAATTTTGACACATATCTTTATAATACTGTTTCAATTAGTAAATATATCAATGTTTATTTCGTTTAAACAATAAAAAAAAATATTTTTAATGTTCTATATAATTCACAATTTGTTTGACATTTGCAAAAACAATAAAAATATCTTTAATACTAATAAATTGTCAAAGATCTATTGAAAATGTTAGAATCGATTTATTTATATGATTAAAAATCTTTTATATTCGTTAGCATTAGAGAAAATATAATTAAATCATGTAAACAATGCAGATTTTTCTTTATTCTACAATTCTATGTCATATTAACATGCACGATGCAACTATTCAAGTATTCGATCATTTTCAATTGAAAAATATTTCTTTTTTCTTTAATGTGTACTTTTAATATATTACTATTTTATGATTAACTAATGAAAAGAATGCGTCAAAATCTAATAGCAGAAAAAAAACAATGCGTTATTTTAATATAAGATTAATTGGATTATATTATATGGAAAGTTACTAGATATTAATAATAGGTAATCGACGAATTATTATTTAATTAATGTTGTATACTTTCTAAAACTCTATGTTGATTAATATCAAAAACTTTTAGTCATACGTTAGTTAATAGAAGATATAATAGATTATTTTGTATTGGTGCTTAAATTTTGTTTTATTTGAACAGAAAAAGATCCTTTTTTCTACTTTTATAGTATTTCGATTTTCCGTTTGAGTACAAATTGTATTGATACAATTTAGTAAATATCTTTTCTTTCTCCTGAACATTTGATAGACACTATTTGTATTTATAAGAAAAATCATCTGAGAGTGTATTGTATTTTCCTTGAAACAATTAACAAATAGTGATTCTTGTTAAAAAATACATTTGTTTTCCTCATATTTACTATGTAATGTAATAAATATAATTGAACGGCATCACTCTTTTGACTACTGAATGTATAAAGGGAAAAATACTTATGTTATTCTTTTCTTTATTTTCCATTTCATGTAAATATAAAACATATAAATATTTATAAAAAGTTCTCGTCATTTATTTTAAAAGTTAGGACTTCTTTATTTACATAAAAGACTTGATAAATAAAGTATTGCAGATGGAATATTACAATATTTTATAGTAGAGTAAATTTACATATCAATAGTTAGCGTGTTTTTTTTTCAGTTAATTTCTTCTTCTATTAATTGAAAACAATAGTTTCAAGATTAAGTAGTTTTTTAGGTAAACTCTCCTTCAAGGTGATGGGTAATGCAGAGAAAATGACCGCGCTTCCTTTTTCTCTACTAATAAACTTTCTATAAAAACTAACGCTATGATTCAAATAGAAAAATTACTTAATGAAAGTCATGATTCAGAACAAAAATTCGAATCATTAGATATCATTTCAAATAAACCTATACCAGTAGAATCAAAAGAACAAGCAGTAGACGAAGCTTAAAAACAGTCGGTACTAAAGAATTAAAATAGATTCGAATAACAAAAGCAAAAATATTGTCATCAATCAATAACCCTTTAGAACAATTCACTTATCGTAACATACAATCATAAGGAGTTCATTCTTATTTCTCACTTGGAAAATCTGAGCCTAAAATTAAAACTCGATCTAATCAAAATACGTTTTCAAAGTTCTCGAGTATGAAATCAAAACACTGGACACAAGCTATAACAAACAGCAATATTAATGCAAGAAGCAAGAGATTCACATTTACCCCCGTTCAAAATCGAATTTGAAAATCAACAAAAACCAGCGGAAATATTAGTTCTAAATAATCTTGTTAAATATAATAATAGATTAGATGGAAGTACAGCATCAAACCCTAAACAAACTCATTCATAACATGTACTTTCACTTTTCGTCAATGATGCATCAACCTATGAGCTATTCTTCAAAACCAGTACACGGGCAACTTTAGTTTGTAATTTACCATTTCAGTTTACTTTGCCTCGTCACATTCCTCGTGAACGGAACATTGATACGATTCAACCTCTTATTACTGAACGATATGCATCAACAACTCATGTTACACGAATATCTTACGATGGTCAATCTACTACTCGCCTTCGAACTGACTTTCATTCTGAAAATGATATCTAAGCAATCATTCAAAGCGCCAATATTTATATTGTCAGCATTCAATATCCGGCCACATCCTACAATCCTGTCACTCGAATTGCTCATTGCTTTAAATGTCAACGATACGGACATGAATTTCAAAATTGTACGAATGAATTGAAATATTACAAATGTGGAGAAACTCATCCTGATAACCTTAACTGTCATAGTACCATAAAATGTGGCAATTGTAAAGGTCTACATATGGCATAATCACCTAAATATCCTGTGAAAATATCTTATCGAAAAGCACAATAGCAACAGTAGGAACAACAACAGGTCACAAGAACTATGCATCAATCTAGTACGGCTCATCTTCCTTAACTCTACTATGGGAATCGTAGTCCTTCGGTTCTCATGCCGATCGCAACTCCCGATAAAGAAGGAGCGTTAGACAGAAGAGGTGCCGATACCGCTGTCTGTAGAAAGGATAAAATGACAGAAACCAATCATGAACGTTTTCAGTACAAATTCATACCGGCTCTGACGGTGCCCCGGAAAACAAAGTCCGCGCCGACTGTCGAGTGACCAGGGCAGAGTCCAAAAATTGGCGACGGGAAAGACCTTATACAATACAAAAAAATGCAAAAACTAAAACTTATCAAAAATACTCTGTCAGTAGGAACATAGAATATGCAGATTTTATAGACTACAGGCAAGCTAGAGCTACTCAGAAATGAAATGAAACGTTTCACATATGACATAATTAGTATTTCAGAATTGCAGTGGAATGGAAACGGTTAAACATCGAATGAAGATTTTATCTGACCAGGGGAAAAATCATCATATATAAAGAGTGTGCGTTTCTTGCTAAGCATACAAGTTAAAAGGGCATCAACAGGATACAATCCAATTAGCTTACAAATCATTTCGGCACGATTCGATGCAGCAACATTTAAAATCTCCCAATGGAGGTATTTGTAGTGATAAGCAAAATCATTGAACCTTTTTATGTCAAATGAAAGCTCTCACCGTCACATTAACAAGGTTAAAATATTAGCGGCTGTTGGCTAGGTTAGAGGGAGATATTCAATTTTTACGTTATTCACAGTATGGGCAGGTAGGAACACTAGGACTATTTATATTCATTTTTTTAGTCGATTAACTGAATAATTGAATAGTAGGCTATGAGAATCTTTCTAAATTTTATTAATAATATTTATATCACATTGGTTTGGATATCTGCTATAAGTTAAGTAGCACAGAAAGAAAAAAAGTCATATCTAAAGAAATGACTTATACGTCGGTACTTGAACTTGAAGTGCATTGATGCGTCACTTGATGGTCTATTGACCACTTCTTTGCTATTGGTGTTAACAAATCACAAATAAATATACCATTTAAGAATTATTCACTTGTGTTTTCTTCCGTACCTACCAAGTAAAAAGATTTATTTCATCGGAGCAAAGTATGAACTTATTGAACGTTGCTAAACATCTTCTTTATTTGGCTCAAACTGAATATGGATTTGAAAAATCTGCAACAACCAATGATGAATTTTTTCTTGCTGAACGATTATACAAAATTCTGAAATCAATTAAAGATAGTCACTTTAGTGAATTGTACACTTATGACTGTCTCGACTTTGACGATGAATGTGATGAAATGACTACCGAAGAAGAAAGCGATGATGACAATGATGATTACGGCGAGAATGAAGATTCTGATATACAAACTCATTTCACATTAGAAGAAATGGAAAATATAATAGAATGGGTTGACCAACACCCTAATGCTAAAATTGCAACTATTTCCAATCGATTTTAAAAGGTTAAATACATGTATTGCATTACACGGTTTAGACAGTATATCGAAAACAATGGTACAAGATTGGAAAAACTAAAACAAATTAAAGAATTTATGTTTAACGAATTCTATCAGAAACGAGCAATTGAAAAAGCAACTGTTCACGATGCTGACCTTGAACTTTATGCAATTCAAAAAGCAAGAGAATTAACTTGGAATACGTTCAAGGCCAGCAAATTTTTTATCAATACTTTAAAGAGAGAAAATAGAATATCATCAAGAAGATATAACAAAATTATTACTCGAACTAATCCAAATAGAAAATTTTGTACTTTAAATGGTATGTAAACTTTTATTGGGTCTTTAAATACATATATCTTAATGCAATATATATATATATGTTTTAGATGCTCACAATTGGATTGACAGTAAAAGAACTTTAATATCAAAGTATTCTTCTCATCAAATTTTAAACAGTGATCATTGTTCATTTCAACAAGAATACATTCCGCCGAGAACCCTTTCTTTTACTGGTGAAAGAACAACAGAGGTGGCTGTTAAGAAGAAATATAATACAACACATTCATATACAGTCCAACCAATTACATCAGCCGATGGTCACTTATTAGACAAGTTCCTACTTATTCTCCAGGAAAAAGAAAATACATTTGGTGTAAATGTGCAGAAAAAGTTGATTGTACCACCAAATATAGTAGTCAAAGCTTCAAAATCAGGAAAAAGCAGCGATGAAAAACATCATGCTTTTCTAAATGAAGTTTTGCGTCCATTGGTTGGTAAAAAATTTCTTCTTTTCCTTGATTCTTGGAAAACTCAAGCTGATCTAACAAAGTTTAGAGCAGCCTTTCCTAATCAAGATAGTCAATTATTAATTTTTCCTGAAGGATCAACTGGCTATATTCAACCACAAGATCTTTCTTTGTTTCGTTCATGGCGATTTATTCATGAAAAAATTGAACACTATATTCATATCAATCGTACAGAAATGAATGTAAGTGATCGTCAATATTTCATCAACATACATTCTGTCATTCACAATCAATTATCTGCTCCACAATTCAAAAATCTCATAAAGGATGGGTTTATACAAGCTCGAATAACAAATGAAACAATTGGACAGATTGAAAAGCCAAAAGACGTTTGTTTCAAGTTCTATGAGCTGTACTGTTCAACTAACAACTGTGATGAACGAACACTATTGATGTGTGCTTGGTGCGGAAAAGCTCTTTGTTATTATCATCTTATTGAAGAGCTACATCTACATTTTCAGCACATTTCCTTTAAATAGTGTATTTTATAGTATATTATTTTCAAGTGAAATAAAATCGGTGAAAGTATTGCGGTAAGTTATACATTTCAATATCTACTAGCTGATATTCATATTCGATATTCTGAAACTACTCATAGTAGATATCCAAACTAATGCGATATAAATATCATTAATAAAATTTAGAAAGATTCTCATAGCCTACTATTCAATTATTCAGTTAATCGACTAAAAAAATGAATATAAATAGTCCTAGTGTTCCTACCTGCCCATACTGTGAATAACGTAAAAATTGAATATCTCCCTCTAACCTAGCCAACAGCCGCTAATATTTTAACCTTGTTAATGTGACGGTGAGAGCTTTCATTTGACATAAAAAGGTTCAATGATTTTGCTTATCACTACAAATACCTCCATTGTAAGATGAGAAAACTTTATAGCAAATACAGAACTTTTTTTGGCTACATTTTGGCATAATTTGAGCCTAGGATACTCTGAAATTTTCTAAAAATAGGCATCGAAAACCTTTTTTTGCTTTGAAAACAACAACGAAAAGCTCCTTTGAACTTGATGAATCTTATGTCAATATATGCTTCCCGCACCACTCTGTCGAACGACTCAAACCTGAACTCGATAGCTATCAAAGGTGACGGGTTATTAAAAAATGGCGACTAGTATTTAAAGAAAACGACAGTAGACAATAACAATCAAATGAAAAGCGAAGTTTTCTATCAAAAATAAAATGATACCAGGTTTTATGATCTTCTATCATGTGTCCATAGCTAGAAAAACTCGCTTAAGCACTTTGTTTATGAGCATTTCTAATGTATTTCTAATTTTTTGCAAAAGCAGCTGAATAAGAAGAAAGTTTTGAATGAAATTCAAATTTGAGAGATCAAAAAACCATGAACTATACTTTCTCGACTAATGAGGTAAAGACAATAATGGTCAGAGCTCAGACACGTGAAGTAGAGGAATCATTTGAAAGCATTCATAAAGCGAGTTGCTGGCCTCTAGCGAAGGGGATTGGACCGGTTTCACACAATGCTGGAATAAGACGCTCTACCTACTAATCCTAAGCAAGCATACCTTGTTTCTTCTAATCAACAATGGTGACGATAACTCTTTCTTTTGATACAAAATATAACAATAACAAAACTAAACAAAACTGAAGATAGTTATATACAAAAGGTAGACGACAGGAATTATCTTTGTTCTTTGCTCCTCATCTTTTCTGGCTGCTGGTTCATGTTTATTCAGCATTACATAAAGAAAAAAAGTCATGTTAAAATATGTCCTGGGTAAAAACCAGGGCAATTCAGCTGACTTTGAAGAAGATAACTTTTCGAAGAATTTAGACGGAGCCTTCAATTGTTTATTTCTAGTCTAGGTGTAACGTGACTCGGACGGTAATGTAGGAAAGTAAACCAAGTAGCCTTGTTATTGTGAACCACGATCTAAAAGAAGTGTTGAAGTATATGGTTGGAAATTCGCATCAACACTCCTTCATCCACAGACTGTGACGAACATTAACAGGAGGCCAAAGAGTATTTGTGAAACTATTGTGAAACAGGATTAGATTGATGATGTCTGTCTTTGCCATTCTATTCACACTCACGGTAACATATGATAATCAATATGTTTTGACGGGATTTCCGACTTTCGCCATTTTAAGTGTGAATTAAGCGCATATTTACACCCTCACCCTCAGACCCTCACCCTCAAGCTTTGCGACGTAAAATATAAGAAGGATGACGATGAAATAGGCGTAACGGATTTTCATTTAGTATATGTAACGATGAACGATGGAGTGAACATATCCTCTCTTTGATCGTACACATTCGCACCCTACACATTTTTTAATTCGATTAAAAATTAGTTTAATTAGAAGTTTCTAACCTCCACTTGTGAAAAACTAGAAAAGATTGCAGATATTTTCAACGTTTTATCAAAAAACGAAATTAAATATTTTGTTTTATTTTATTGAAAAAATCTGATAGTGTTCCTAAGACGTAGATTTTCTAAGATAAACAATGTATTGTTAAAGCCAGATTTGAATCCGTTTGGTGGAAGATCGGAAATGGCAAGGTCGACTAAGTGGATATTGATGTAGTTGTCGTCGGATTAAATGTGGGAAACAAGGTGTATCAGAAATGTCCATATCAGAAAAGTTAATGTTGAGCCAAACAAGTTGTTGGAAACAGGGATCCGCGTGGGATGGGATAATCCCACCCCATCCCATGGGACACTTTGCAAAAACTTTTTGTCCCACGGGATGGGATGGGATCGATGGCCAATTCCATGGGATGGGATGGGATATACGATTGTATTTTTAGTAAAGGATTATTCTGTATAGATAGCGCATTTGACAATCCGTAAACAAATAATATTTTCGTTGTTTTTTTGTATTGGTTAATCATTCATTCTGTTCCCGCTACTTCTACGACCGTAGAGCGGTAGTTTAGTGCGGCAGGTGTTGTTTTAAACGAACAAAGAATTAGTTTAGATCCAAAACATCTAGACAATATACTATTTATTCGAGCAATGGAAAAAATTAAATGAGTTATTTCATATACTTTTTTTATCTTTTATAATTGCATATTTAATTACTTATCGCTTTTGTTGATAATAGTATTGTTGTTTCATTATTTTCTTTTTTTTTGTATTTCAAGAGAATATTATTGTATAGAGAAAATTCTGAAGTAACTTATTTTATATTTATAAAAACAGACTATCATAAAAATGTGAAATAAATGATAATGATTATATGATTTAATAAGCCATATTTCAGAAATAAATAAGATTAACAATCCGTTTTGTAGATTTATTTTTCCCATCAATCATATGAGATGGTCTCCATCGCCAGTAAAAATATGAACCAAAAATAGTAAATGAGAGTGTCTTCAAACTAGAAAATTGATTCGACAGTAAAGTGCAGAAACGTTAAACATTTTGTAATGTCCATGATACATCGAAGATCTTCAGTGATTTAATCTAATCAATGGAAAATATATTTCAGTTATAATGGATTATGAAAGAAGATTTTCTTCAAATAACAACTTCATATCACTAAAAAGACATTTTTTTCAGAATAAAATTCCTTACTTGTTCATTGATACGCGTTCCGAAATTATCTTTATTATGCAGTATGGTACAGAAAAAAACTCCTCTATCATCAAATATATGTAATGTATGTACATTATAAGCCATTTTCAATATTGATTGTAATGTATGTTGAGTAAT
Source organism: Macrotrachela quadricornifera (assembly GCA_022393335.1). NCBI lineage: Eukaryota > Metazoa > Rotifera > Eurotatoria > Philodinida > Philodinidae > Macrotrachela > Macrotrachela quadricornifera. Next base: position 862,425 of record JAJEKB010020795.1, on the reverse strand, counting down.
AACATCACTATGATTGATTTCAATACGTGTTAATAATGTCCAGGATACTAACGACGATATCGAACTTTGAATATTGCCAAGATCTCGAATATATTTGCTCTTTTTAAAGCCAAACAAAGATAATGTATTTATTCGAGGAAATAAATCCATTATATCAGTTGACGTTTCACTAAATCTAAATAAGATTTTAAAAAAATGAATTCAGATTGATCTTCTTCATAAAAGTTAGCTTTTTATATGTACTTTTGAAAATTTGCAGAAAATATATATGGTGTAACAACTGTGCCATTATATGGAAAAGTATATACAGGGTGGGCCATAAATAACACGGCGATAAGAAATTAAAATATCTTCATTGCAGCTTGAGTAAATGGGCTGATTTTTTTGTCAATTCAAGAGACATGTTCAAAGTTTGTATTCATAAAGACATGCTTAGAGAGAC
>JAJEKB010020795.1:821703-833312 GCA_022393335.1 Macrotrachela quadricornifera | reverse complement strand
AAAAAAAAAAATTTTCTTTTTATCTTCTATTTTAATATAAATATTCTTACCTCTGTTTTATAAAAAATTTTTTACTTACTCTTTGTAAATTAAATGTTACTTGTTTTTGTATAATTTTTCCATTAATTAACCAAAATATAATACGAGAATTTGGTGCACCACCAGTAACTAATAAACCGGGTATAGTTGGATGAAATATCATACATGATATAGATTTCGAATGTGGAGAAAATTTTGTAATAAATGATAATGTTTTATTTATGTATGAATATATATAAAGTAAAGTTGATGATGTTGCTAATGCTAGTTGATCTGAACATGATGATATACATATTGGTTGACGACAAAATGGATTTAAAGCACCAAGAAAACATGTTGAAGCCATTAGTTTTCCTTTTTTTTCTTAAATGAATTGAAATAAAATGAAATTATTTAATATGAATTTAATTGGTTAGATTTTCTAAACCAATCATATACGTTTTTATAATTTAAATCATTATTTAGTGACATCTTTGTAAATTTTATAATGAAATTTATCTTATATGAGATTATAGATTAATATATGTGTCCATTCTGAATAAATATTCAATATTTATTCTTTTTGTTTTTTTGCGTCTCGAATTGTTTTATATAAAATATATAGTAAGTCAATATTACCACCTGTTTTTAAGATCATTATGTGAAGGATAGACTATGAAATTTTTTTCTTTTAACCAACAATGTTTTTTGTTATAATTGGATATAACTATAATAGACATAAAAGAACAATTTAAAATTCTCCTATTGCGTCGTTTTATTATTCTTCTTATTTTAGTTGTTTTTTCATGGATTCTAATAATAATCAATCTCGTATTCATGTTTCATCTGAAATACCATCAATAACATTAACTCCATCATCACTTCCCTCTCGTCCTAATCCACCTGGTTCATTAGGACGATTTGAATGTCTTTATACAAATCATTTTAATTGTTCATTTGCTCGAAATATTACATTATATCAATATAATATAATAATTGTAGAATTAAATCAATATTCAAATAATTGGTATGAAGTTAAAGCTCGTTCACAATGTTCTCGTATTATAGATTTATTTATTTCAAATAATTATTTTGATTCAAATATATTTGTATGGTATGATGAAGAGAAATATTTATGTAGTACAACAAATTTATCAACTCCACAAATAATTATTAGTAATGATAATCGAAATCGTCTTACTATTAAATCATTAAATAAACAATATTCAACAAATGATATATATAATTATATAAATGGTCAAGTTGATATATATCCTTATGATACAGTACGTATTCTTGAAATATTATTAAAAAAATCTTTACAAAATCGAATTAAGATTATTAATAATAAATGTTATTTTGTAAATAAAAATTCAAATAAATTAGCTGGTGATTTTGAAGAACGACATGGTTTTATTCAATCACTTAATTTATCATCAAATTATTTAACATTAAATATTGAAACAAAATTAACAAAATTTTATCCAAATATATCATTAATTGAATTTATTCATAAACAAATTAATTCATTTAATTTACCATTATATAATGATTATAAAAAATTAAATCGTTTATTAAAAAATTGTTTAATTGTTACACAAGAATTAAATAGGAAAAAAATTTATCAATTTGATAAATTTGATTATCGACGACCTGAAGAAATTTATATTAAAGAAGGTGAAACATTAATTGAATATTATTATAATAAAGAAAATATTATATTAAATCATTTAAATTATCCTTGTATCCAAGTATATTCATTAAATGATTTTAATAATCTATATCATTTACCATTAGAAGTTTGTCAAATAAAAGAATGGCAAATCTATGATAAACCGGTAAAATTTTTCATTATATTTACAAATCTATATTATTAATATTTTTTTCTTAATAGTTATCTAAAATTGAGGAAAATCAACAATCCCGAAAATATGTTCCTAAACCAAATGAACGGTATAATTCAATAATTCAAACATTAAAAGATTGTACTTATAATTCAAATCCACTTTGTCGTGCAGTTGATTTTCGTATAAATGATTCTGAAATGATACAATTTAATGGACGTGTACTTACTCAACCAATTATTCAATCAAGTTCGAATTATCAAGCAAAAGTTCGTATTGGTCGTATTCCACTTGATGGACATTTATTTACACCTGAATCAATATCAAATTTAGCTATAACATATTTTGGTACAAATTTTAAACAAAATAAAAAATTTCTAGAACGATTTATTGATTATTTAATTAATGTAAGTTTAAATTTATTTAAAAAGAAATTTAATATACATTGAAACAGTTTATCTATATATCGGATAGGTATCTTATAATATTGAAATTGTGACTAGTGTTGAGTTCTAAAAAATAATACTATTCAACAAGTAACGCTCGTCTAAAGACTCGCTTAGCTCTTTCTCGTAGAAATCGTCTTTCTAAACTATCATCAAACTATTCGCTAACAAAATATAAAAAGGGCAAGTCAGATTCAAGGTCCTCGACTTCAGCCGCCTTCGATGAAACGTTATAAAACCTAATGTTTTTTTGTCAAAAATTGGTCCTTTGTTCATAGAATTGACCCACAAAAGTTTTTCTAAAAAAATGACCTCAGATTTGAATTTCTCGACCAGGATTACTCATCGGCCAACCCTTATGAAGAAATTTTTTTTGTGAAAAAAGTGGTCCTTTGTCTCAAAAAATCGATCCGAAAAAAATTTTAAAAAACTAACATCAGGTTCGAGTAAAATCGGTCTTTGATGTTTTTTTGACCGCTCCCCTCCCTTCATCCCCCCCTCTCACGATGGCCACCCAACAGACCTCAGATTCAAAGTCCCCGCATCGAAAAACCTCAAGAAATGTCTTTTTCGAAAAATCGGTTTTCGATGTTTTTTTGACCCTGCGGACAGACAAGCAAACAAGCAATCAGACAATTTATGTTTACTGGACTCTTCTCTACGAGAAAGAGAAAAAGATCTTTGTGTATATGTAATGACATATTAATGAGTTTTAATTAAAAATTATATTTTATAATTTTAGATTATGAAAAGTTATAATATTTATGAAGGTCATGAATCATATCATATACTTCCAATTTATGAAAAAATTGATGAATATTTTCAAAAAATGAATAAAGAAATTTTTCAATTTGTTATTTGTATTATGGAAGCAGAAAATGAAGATGATTTGCAAGAACTTAAAGCTAATATTAAAGCATGTAGTACAATGAGACATGGTAAATTAATTTAATTTATTCATAAAAATAAAAAATTGTTCTTATTATTTTAGGTATAATGACTCAATGTACTATTCTTTCTCGTATATCAAATTCTAAAACACTTCAAAATTATTGTGAAAATTTAATTCGAAAAATAAATTATAAAAATGCTGGTATTAATACAAAAGTTGATTTAAAGACTGCATTAAATAAAAAACAATCTCCAAATGATTTATTTATGTTTTTTGGTGCTCATGTTAATCATCCAATAAATGTTTCTCGTCAACATCCATCAATTGCTGGTAACAAAAAATATCTATTTTATATTTAAAATAAATAAATATATATATATATATATATTTGTTTTAGCACTTGTTGGTTCAGGTGATTCATTATGTTCAACAACAGCTGTACGAGTTTGTCGAGAATATCCAAAAGAAGGAAAATGTTCTACTGAAACTATTATTGGTATGACAGAAATGGTTGAACAATTATTAGATTATAATCAACAAGTAAATGGAGATTTACCAACAAAAATTGTCTTTTATAGAAATGGTAAATTTTATTTTTATAAATGCACTTAATGACCTTTTCGTTATCTCCTTAGTTGCTCAAGTTACTTTTTGAATAAGCAGCCATGACCGGTTTTGATTTTGATTAACGATCTGATCAGACCCTTAAGGAAGGTTTCAATCGGTCACGATTGCTTATTCATAATGTAGTCACCCTCACACCCTCAAAATGTATTAATAGAATTTTAATTAATAAATTCTTTAGGTATTAATCATAGACAATTTGGAAAAATTCTTGCACTTGAAATTCCAGCAATTCGTCAAGCATTTAATAGTAAATTAATTTATATAAATTTTTTTTTAAAGATTAAAATAAAAAATATTTTTTTTTATAGATGTATATGGTGAAAAATGTAATCATCCATTATTAACATATATTGTTATTAACAAATATCATACTACACGATTTTTTACATATAATAAATTAACTAATGAAATAAATAATATGTCAATTGGTTCTGTTATTGATACAACAATTGTTCATCCTTATCAAAATAATTTTTATTTAAATTCACATAAAGCTTTACATGGTGTTAATCGTTCATCACTTTATCATGTTATTTTAGATGAAATTGGTTTTACAAATGATGAATTACAATTATTAACATATCATTTATGTTTTACTGATCCTCGATCATCATCATCTGAAGCTATTCCATCAATTGTTCATCAAGCTGATATAGCTGCATTAAAAGCACGAGATTTATTTTATGATGATGATAGGTTAAAATATTTATAAAAAAGATTAACAAACGAATATTTTTTTTGTTTTTATAGCTCAGCAATAATGAATATTGGTGGACGTAGTCGACCATTAGAAAATCCAAAACGTGATGATTTAAATTATAAAATTCTCGATGTTCATGAAAATCTTAAAGATTTACCTATATTTGGTTAATTTATATCAATCAAAGATAAGAAAATATTTTGATTTGTTGAAGATTTATCTATAATTATTTGTTTTTACAATTTATTTTGTGATTACATTTTTATATTACTTTATCTTTATGATATATAATATTAGCCGATAAATATTTACTATAAGGAAAAAATATTGATTATTTATTTTTTTAAAATAAATTAAATCTATATTTAAAAGTTTTGAAATTTTTTTCTATAAACTAGTCTAGCTAAAGTGTTTATACGGATCAAATTTACAACTATGGCGTTACTGCGCGATTCAGAGTACCTAAATTAGTCAAACAAGAGAAATTAGAAATTAATACAGTGTCAGAAGTACTTAGAAAGATCTATTAGAATCTAATGAGATCCACTTCTTTCCCCTTGCTCAATGGCCTCATAAAATCTCTCTTAAGAACATATCAGAATCAATCGTATAATCAACATCTCGTATAATTTAAAAATGAAGAGTGAATATCTTAATATCTATTATTCTACTATTTCTCTCGACAAAGAATTAAAGAAATACAAAATGTATCTTGTTAGATTTATATTCTAAATTCACTAGAGATGGGCAAAGTGATTTCGAATCGGAACTGAGACTAAAATTTCTTTTGATCAGGATCGAAAAATGCTGGTCTCGTACATGTCTACTCAACTCATACAAAACCTTAGATATCATTATCTCTACACACTAAAATAAACTGTGCCGCACTTTGCAACACAATGTATGACACATTTTGAAAGCATGGTTCAAATCTACTATATGGTAAGTTTTGAATTTTTTTTCTTGAAAGCATGTGATTCGTATATTTTTCGATTTAACTATTGTCACGTTGAAACTCTCTCGATCATTGGTCGAGAATGGCGTATTTTCAACAAATAAATAATCGAGAAATAACTAAGACGAAAATATACAAGTTTTGTATGTTCAATCAGGGACAAATACACTTATCGACCCCCCTCTTCTATTGATCTAAATCGATTTATAAGTCTCTGGGAAGTTCATCAAGAATATTTTCAAGAGTCTCCAAGTGCCCCAGACCAATATTTTAACGGATAAGGCGTATATATTCTCATTGATAGAAACCTCACAAAGCATTTCAAAAGCTTAAGATGAAGGCAAAATTTGGACACAGGCATCGAAAAGCATAACAACAACTAATCACGCCCTGAAATATAGCTTTATCACACCCTCAGCTATTGTTGTGCCCTTCAACGATTGTATCAAGATTTCGTGACACCCTCAGCTATTGATGTGCCCATCAGGGATTGTATCAAGATTTCGTGGCACCCTCAGCTACTGGTGTGCTCTTCAACGACTGTATCAAGATTTTGTGACACCATCAGCTATTGAAATGCTTTGTGAGGTTCCTATCAAGGGGAGCATATACACCTTATCCGTTAAAGTATTGGTCTGGGGCACTTGGAGACCCTTGAAAATACTCTTAATGAACTTCTCCGAGACCTATTAATCGATTTAGATCAATAGAAGAGGGGGGGGTCGATAAGTGTATTTGCCCCGTTCAATCACGTTGTTTATATATAGCCGTATGTTTGAAACAATAAGATGAATGAACAATCAGCAGACAGAACGAAAGAAATATATATATACGACACATTCTAGTGTATCTTTGATTAAATATCATACTGAATTTTTAGTTTTTCAATTACTTTCATAATAATCTTGGTTTTCCTTTGTATACTTATTATGACGATTCCTCCTTTGATATATTTTATTTGTAATACAATTCGAATAAAATAATTTATTTTTTCATTAAAATTAAATAAGTTGCATAAATGTTAACATCATTAGGATGTATTTCATTTTTTAATTTTTCTTCAAATAAAGACCAAAATTGTGTTAATATATAATTTATTTCATTAATTGATCTTCCATTTATTTCTAATGCTTGTTTTAATGCAAATTCTGTTCCTGATTGCATTAATATTAAAAGTGATTTAATAAAATTTTCAAATGTTATTTGTTTATTATAATATTGATTAAATATTAAAGATTTTAAACAAATAAATTCAACATTAATTAATTTAAATAAATATTGTTTAAATAAATTTTCATCAATACATTCATTTAATGAACGTAAATAAAAAGGTATTGTAAAATCTAATAATTCTTGTTTTGTTATTATTGGTATTAATTGTATTGTTTTATAAATTAAATCAAAATAATAATTAAAATTTCTATCTTGTTTATTATTAATACATGGAATATGAAGTATAAGTATTCCACCAGATATTAATTCTTCTGAACGATATTTAAGAAATAAATTCAAATCATTTTTTGATTGTTTTGAAAATAAATCATATTCATATTGATTAGCATAAGAAAAATAACAATGATTTAATATATTACAAGGTTTTTTTGATAAATAATGTAATGATGCTGATGAATAACCAATAGATAAACTATTTTTTGGTAAACATTGATCATAAAATGAATAAATATTAATTAAACCTTTATATGAATTATTATTAATAAGTAATTGAAAAAAATTTTTCCAATTATTTGTTGGAAGATCATTATGAATAATTAATGGTGTATATGAATATTTTTTTTGTTTTTTTATATATTCAATAATATTTTTCATTATTTCAATTGAATTTTTATTATAAGATGAACCAAAATCAGCTATAATTAAATGTGTTGATTTGGAAATATTTAATGCATTTATTCCTTTATATATATAAAATATCGTAGGATCATCGATATTCATATGATCAATTTGTTTTTCTCGTGAATAACAACAAAATAAATATGAACATAATTGTTCAATATCTTTGAAAAATAATATTAAATTATATATTATAAAATAAAAATAAATTTCTTACTATTCATTATTATTAAATCAAGTAAATAAGTTATATAAAGATTGTAATATAAATAAAAATATTTAAGAAAATAGTTATAATATATAACATCAGTCTATATTAACTTGTTTCTTCTTCTTTTTTTTTTGAGGAAATTGACAAAGAAAAATGACTTTTTCTACATGACTGCATGAAAGATTATACAAGTAATTTCTAATTTATGCCATAAATAAATGAATGATGGTAACAGCACATGTATTGTGTTTTGATCAACTGATTTATTGAAAAGAAAATAATATTGATTATATTTTTCATATATTTGATAATTTAATTCTACAGAATGTCCTAACGAATGTATATTACTTTATTACTAATCAAATTTTATTTTTTATTTGAAAGAGAAGATTAGTTTCATAATGACAAAAATGTTGACTTCTATAGTTTTTATTTCAATAGAATGATGGTAAATAAAAAGAGTGGACATTTTACAAAATCTTTTAATTATATCCTTATAAATTGAATTCACAAGCAGTGGCGGAGCTAGAGAGAGCTTAGCTCTTTCTAGATTTTTCGGGACTCTTCTAATAAAAAAATTCTTGAAAATACTATTGTACATCTCCTGATTTTTTAAAAGAAATGATGACTGAGGGGAGGAATAGCTTCGCAAAGGTCCTCCTGAAGATTAAGCCACATCTCAGGAAAATTTCTGTACCCTATTATCTACAGTTTTCGGCTAGGGAGCTCAATCAAGAAAACCCGTTCGACACTTATATTATTAGTTTTACAGGATATATTTATTATAGTATGAAAATATAGAATTTTTTCTTTATTTATCACAATTGACTTTTAAATTAATTATGAAAATCTATATAAAAATCCGAGATATTTTATTTGTTCTTGATTTTAAAAAAAAATCTTATAATCTCTTTATTCTCTTTTATTTGTTTTTTTTTTTCTATAAATAAAAAATCACATGACATATTTTAATCAACTAATTTAATTGTATTGGTCGATCTAATCGTGACCAACTAAGTGGTTCAGCTTTTTTAAGAATTATTTCTATTTTACTCTGTAATAATTCCACAGTTGATTGATTAACATCAACTAAACCAAATAATTCCCATTCATTTAAAAAACGTTTAGTTTTTATATCAGTACCAAATTTTGTATCAACTTTTAATCGACCAGCATTTAATTCAATATGTGTTTCATTTGGACGTGCCATTTTCGCAAATATACTAAGAACAACAGATGAACCTTGTTGATGAAAATCATAACGACATGATGTTTTAAGTGTTTGAGGATCATCTTCATTTGTAGATGATTCAGTTTCTGAACGCCATAAATGTTCACCATCAGTACAACCTGGTTGAGCAGTAAATGCTTCAAAATCTGTTGTTCTCTTTTGACAACATGACCAAAATTTTAAGCCTAAAGAAAAAAAAAAAATTTTTTTTTTTTTGTATTTATTAAAATATTTCACCTTCATGAAAAATTGGTACACCTGGATGAAATCTACATTGTGTTGCTTGTTCTTGTTCATTTATTGTATATTGTGCATTACATGCCGCATGTTTACATATTGTACCAGGTTTAATTTCATCATTAATTTGTTCTTTTTGATTTGTATCAGTTTTTGAAGTATTAGTTAATTTTTCAATTGCTGTTTGTAAACTTGGTGCAACAATTAATTTCATTTTTGTTAATGGAGCATCAATAGGTGGTCTTTCAATAGTAGATATTTGTGGTTTTGGAATTTCTTGACGTATAACAGGTTTTGGTGTGACTACTTGTTCTTGTTCTTGTTCATTCGAAGATGATACAACTGGTTCTTCAGGTTTATTTGGTTGATGAGGACCACGTGTACAACCTGGGATAGATAAAAATGTAGTAAAATCATGAGATTTCTTTTGACAACATGACCAAATTTTATAAGCATCATGAAAATAAGGTAAACCAGGATGATATTGACATGCTTCATTATCTTTAGTTGAATCATTTGTTAATGTAAAAGTTTTTTGACAACCACGATTATAACAAAAATTTGACATAATTTTATTATTATGATTTTCTTTTTTCTATCTGAAATAAATATAAGAAAATATGATTGTATTAATGATGTCATTTTTTTTTTCTATTTGATTCTATCATTAAATGAATGTATAAAATACATGAATCAGTATATTATTTAATTGGAAGAAACATAAAGTAAAAATAAGGAGACTCGATAGTAACACCAGATGTCACTATTATCTAGAACAAAAAAAAAAGTTTTTTTTATTTTTATTAATTTAATAATATGTTAAATATAGGAACTTTTCATGGGATTGATTTTATTCATTTTTGTTTTCTAGCAATTTCATATTGGATATTAAACTTTAAGAAATTTTCTTTTTATATAATCTGATAGAGAAACGAATATGAAAAACTTTGAGAGATGCATTGAAATGTGTATTATAAAATTTTCTAATATTGATTTCTGAAGTATTTTAATTCAATTCTCAAACTATCGGGAAAAAGTGAGGATCTTTCACAAAAAATGTATTAAAGGATCACCTAGAGGACATATTATTCATCTGAGCCTTTCGAATGTCGTAGGTCTTCAATTAGTAGTTTTTCTTCAAAGTGCATTATATATGTCTCAGAATCACTTAGAATATAATATACAATAATGACCATCATTGTCCTAATATCATTCTATGATTTACTTTAGATTAATAGATGTTTATTATTAGAGCACAAATATGATTAATCATGAATTTAGTCAGTTTCACTTCAATAATTGATTATATGTCAAGATATTCAACAGTAATATATTGATTGTAGTTGAAACAATTAATTCACTTATCTTCACTTACAATAAGATGATGGAAGTTAAAGAGAAAGAATCACATTACACATAAACATGTTACTAGTAGAAGTCAAGCGAAAATATACCAAGCATCGTATGTTCTTTTCTCGCCATTATTCTATACTATAAATTTCACAATCAGGATTTGTTTAGTATGAAAAATTTCATTAAACAGAATAGATCAACACTAACCATCTTACATAAATTTCTTTCATAAACAAACTGTCTTGAAATAAATGAATGATATTGTTCAACGAATTTTAAACGATGATCGTCGTATTCCTTTATGATATTGAATAACATTAGCAAATGAAAATAAGAGAAGAGAATACATAGTTTATCGTCATCAAAATCAGCTTTTTATTGTCTTATCATTGTAGAATTAATTGAAGACGTGAATATATACAATCTTAAAGTTAAACACAGTTAATGATAATTTGTTTATTGATGGAATAAGTAAACACTAGTGACAAAATATTTTTGATTTTAACATTTGACAATAATCAACTTGTGTAATGAAATATTATATATGAAAATCAAATGTATTACATTGTCGAAGTGTCATAGTTTATCCGATACTCTGACGAAAAATCCTTCTAGTCTTCGTAATAGATTCTTGATACATTTAATAAGGATCCTATCTAAATTCGCTTTATTCTTTCATTATGAAATAGTAAAATCTTTAAAAGGCTTGTGGTTATAAAATCTCAAGATGTTGACGGGGTTTGCTCAATTTATTAAAATATTTGCTAGTATTATTTTCCAACTAGAAATTTTCAAATGTAAAACAAGTATTTACTGATGAAAGGATAAAGATTTTGTCACAATTTGTATGAAAAGATCTACTTTCATATTTATTGTTATCACAATATTATTTCCAAAGAACACAAAAAAGGTAAACTATATTATTATACAGTTTACATATATATTATTTTAAGAATATTTTATGAGAGAAATATTTATTGATAGTTAAAGTTTAAAATACAAAAAGTGAAAATAAAAACAAAAAACAATGCGATATTAAATATTTGTTATTTACAATCAAGAGTATTTCTCGGATAAATAGTTTCAGTTTTGTTAACTGTTACATTTGACGCATGCACTTGCCGTATCATTTGTAGCACGGAGATAACCTTGACTACATACACAACCGAGCGAGCATGTTATTGTTGGACAGGGTTGTTGGTTAGGTATTTGACATGATGGTTGACATGGATTCGCACAAGGAT
>JAJEKB010020795.1:795095-821693 GCA_022393335.1 Macrotrachela quadricornifera | reverse complement strand
TTTGTCTTTAACCGCTTGTTGCTTCATTATTTATATCAAATTTTTAACAATGAAATGAAACTTTATTCAATTGTATTGGACTGTATGACACATTTTTTTCATCAGTTTGATTCTTGCATATTTTCATCATTATTGATCAAGCTATGTAAACGCAAGTTAATGGAAATTATTATTATTAGAACATGTATCAGATTTAAGTAATTGTAATTTTAATAATGATTTTATTTTCATTCTCTATATTGATTATTTGTAGATTTGTTTGACGTGCCTTATAACATCAATGTATATTCAGCAACATTAGTCACTATTGTTGTAACAATTACAACTGTTCAAGCATCATTTTTTCTCAAAATTATTATTATCTAATTTACTCTGTATATCAAAGATATAGTCATTGATGATGGCGTTAGTTTAGTAGAAGTTGCTTTGATTCATAGTATTATCCAATTTCTGTGTTTTTTGTACCAGAAACTATCAAAATTGCGAAAAGAATTTAATCAATCATAATATACGGAAGATTTACTAAATAATTGTATACAGTTGGATTTGAGAGTCAATTTCTTATCAAGTTTTGGAATGTAAATCAATAATATTTATTTCATTCTTGAAATTATTTTATCATATCTTCAAATAATGAAATCTTCAATTTTGAAATAAATATGAAAATAAATTATTTGTCTGTTTGTTTTTGAATCATTCGAGTTTTAGATAAATATAAAATTAATAAAAACAATTATTTTATTCATCATTTTCTAAATAGATTAGGTAAATCGATTAAAGTCTTTTTTTCTAATATTGTAGTAAAGCTAATAAATCTACTAGTAATTGCATAGTTTGGGATTCGACAAGATTCACAAAACTGCAAAGTATTTAGATGGATTTATTCCGCAAGTATAAGTTATCTATTAGTCTGGTGGATTAATAGTGTGAGCTACTAACAAAGTCTATAGAAAAATCTGCTTGCTTTATCATTGACCTTATATATCAGAAAATATTTTAGATAGATCAAAACTCAATCGAATAATAACATATTAAATATCCTTTGGACGCACTCGTTCTTTTTGGTTCTAGATGACTCTATATTATATTCTCCTTACATGACTATATCAAAATTTTTATGTCAATTCTTTTGGGTTTTTTTTTCTTTTAGAATAAGTTAATTTTTAGTTCTTTTATTCGCTTTCTGGTAGAATTGAAACCTAGTTGGCCAGTTTTTACTAATTTAAAGATCGAAAAATATACTTGTTACATGCTTCAAGTTTTCAAAAACATAAATTTCATAATTAATTTTAGATATACATTTTTTTTTCTTATTTTCTATTGTTTGCAGAAATTTTATCATTTTCTTGATTCAAGTTAATTCATTTCATAAAAATTACTCGAGATGAAATTTTCATCTTATCTCATTGATATCTTATCAAAGACTAGATTTAAGGATGAATTGTTATTTAAAGGAAAAAAAAATTAGTTTTATTTTTATATAACTCAAGTAAAAAAAGTTCAAGATTTTAAGATTAGTAATCAAGTCTTGAATGCATAACTTTATTTTTTTTTAATATTTGTCGTTTATTGATTGATTATGAGGATATATTATTTCGTATTAAAACAGTCTCATCTTCAATTATACTAAACCATTTAATAGATGTATCTTTAAATATAAATAGAACTGATTTCGATCAAGTTGAATTACTAATTAAAAAACTATTTTATCAAGTTCAAATCTTACATATTTCAATAGAAGATGGCGCAAGATATTTTGATACAAATTGTTGGAAATAATTAATTGTAACTTATATGCCATATTTATGAGTATTGTCATTTACTCTTTAATGAATATATGGTTAAATAAATGATGTTCATTAATCAATTTAATTCTTCATTTTGAATATTAGATAATTTAGTATTACTTGGACAAAATGGAAATTTTCAATTAGTAGAAAAAACAAATAATATGAGGAAAATGAAGATTGAATTTAATAATGTATTGTAATATACTTATTGTTAATAAGATTATTCTTGTGAAAAAAATATTTTTCATTTTATAATAAACAGAATAATAATTCCTTTTTTTTTTATTGATTGACTAATTAATTTCTAATAATTTATCATGATATATTTTGACTATAAATGAAACATATCTTTGAATATTCCAGTTTCATTATATGGAATATCCTAACAATTCAGTTGAAAAATTTACGTAAATAACCTTTTACACAATTCAATTGATTTAATTATCTTTTCTTATAGTTTAATAGTATATTCTTTTAACTTTTATTTCATACAATTTGCCAAACAACAAATATTGAAAATAATAATCTTCAGTCGATATACTATCACATTCGAAATGTTTGAAAAAAAAACAGTGCAGACGTTGTATTTTCAACTTAGTTTATTTTTGTTGTTGATTTTAATTATGTCTTTATATGTGTTGTATACACATTGGTTTTTACTATATATTTATCGATAAATAATTTGAAATAGAAAGGGACGTCATCCAAAACCAAAAGCAAGTTTACTTGATGATCTTTAACATTGTATAATTTCAATTCGATCTTATGAATATTTCTCATAAAGTCTTAGACAAATTATATCTCGATTCGCTTCTATGAAGTATACTCAATTATAATTCAGTGCATTGTTGTTGGTGAAAAGAAATAGTCTGTTGCAACAGCTGAAATATTCGATAATTGCTCATTTTCACAAATATCATAAACTTTATTAAGTTTGTTTTCTGCAATTTTTGAATATCTTTCAAAAATTTATTGATCTACTGATACATTCGTTTTACAAAAATATCAAAACATCTCTAATACAGTACAAATCTGACCTTGGTATACCAAAATTGGCCTGCATTTTTTGTTTCATTAAGAAAGATAGCTAAGATTTAGTCATTAACGAAACTAGTTTATTTTACTTTTCATAGATAAACCACATAAACACCAGACGCAGAATTATTGCGTTCAAACGTGATTAAAACCAATTCTTACCATATCTCGTCGCGTTTTCATGTAAAACTGCATCTAAATGCATTCGCTACTTCCTCTTTAGGTGTATTTATACTTCAAAATGTATTTATCAGACTTCTAGTAAGTATGACCAGATATTTTTCCATCTTAAAAAACATATGAACGTCAAAAGATACACTGAAGACAGAATTTAAATCAAAAATTATTTGAACGCGTATTTGAATTTTTTTTAAATAAACGGTTGAATATATCCTTCTGACGGAAACATCTAATGCGGTTGAGATTTCTCGGTTAGATATATTGAATTTGTTGAAATTTCGTTTAGTATGCCATAGACATAATGTTTTACAGCATATCTCAAAGCAAAGTCGATAATAAATAAAAAAAAGTGAACAAAGAATCCAACTGTATTATAACATGTTTACTAATGATGGATGAAATCACATATATGCTTGTTTTAAGTCATCAATAATGTTTAGTAAAAAGTTTCAATAATTCTTTTTCAGTTGTACAATTAAAAAATGATCATCATAATTCGTCTGCATAGACGAATTTATTTTTTCTTTTGTCCACTGTAAAAAAAATAAACTTCTCCAAATATTTTAAAACAATTTGATTTTTGAGCATTTAATTAAAATCAGACTTTTCTCCATTTTTTTCTCGAGAAATTCTTCTCGATGGTTGCAGTGTTTTTGACAATTTCTCTGCGATGGTATCATGTAATATTAACTATGACTTCTGGAAGACAAAAACGACATACAATTGAATTTGAGTCTGTTAAGGTTATCAGAAGAAAACTACACAACGTGTCGAGTATTTCATATAAGCAGAAGTAAATGTAATTGCATTAATGAATTTAAGAAATAATGCTAGAGAGCAAATAAACTTTGTTGTGAAGAGGAAAACATTTCAAGTTAGCATAGCTCAGTGGTGTATACACATGACTTCTGATTGATGGTTCATGTGTTCAAATCTGACTTTCATGACGTAAGTTAAAAATTCAGTTCATTCGCCAAAGTAGGCTAAGACTATCAGGGCATGAAATTGCTGACGACTCAGTTCAAGTCTGAGATAAATTAATAATTAGTTTTCAAATTTTTCAATTTCAACTCGAACGCATCTAGGCACAAAAAATATTTACATTGGTAGTTAAAATGATTCTTTATCAATTTGTGGATTTCTTTTTCAAATAAATAAGCATAGATTGTGGAATTAATTCTTTTGGACAGACTAGATATTTTTTAACTGTTTGTGAGAACATCTATTTCTCAACTCACAAGTCGAACAATTGATATAGAAAATGAGAAAAACGATTGCTCAATATTCGCTCAATCGACTGATTGAATAGATCTTCTGAATGTGTCAAGGAGCACATTAATTTGATAGATAGCTTCTGAATAAAAGTCAACATTATATCGAACTTTGCCACAAAGTCATCTTTCATTAATGGCATTAACTTAAATAATGTGCCATCGAGTTGGATTTGTTCAATATTCGAGGGAGCGATACTAAAGTCATACATGGTTTGGGGAAAAGCCGGTGTATATTGATTATCGATGATACTTTGATGAAGATAGTGTAAATGTTCAAGAATTGACAGACATGTATTTTTCATTTGCTGACTGATCTCATGTACACTGGGTACCATAATTGGTCAACAAGCAGAGTATTTTATTTTCTTTCGTTCATATCCTGAAAGATACATGCATTGTAATGCTTCGGTTTTATTCATATTGTAGTCCATAGTTTTTAGTACATATGCACAGAATTTCAAGAGAAATCAACCTTCTTTTCTATAGTTATGGAGGAAATGTTTAGAGCATATGGTTTTTGACTATTCCTAAATTGATCAACATTTTATTTTTATGACTCTCTATACACGCATTTTATGTTAAACTTTTCTTTAAAATATATTTAGGAATAACCAAAAGTTCGTAGAACGATGAAATAACCTTGACGAATAAGGTAACCCATTCAGAAATTAAAAAAAACCAAATCTACCATGTTGTAGAACTTTTTGAGGCGCGACGAATGATGTATAGTAAATTCTGTTTTCATAAGACTCTAAACGAACTAGAGTTAACTTACTGATAGACGACTACATATCTGTACTCACACTTTCACACAAGCATAATAGGTTATTGAATATTGTGGTTCTCGGTATTTGCCGAAAATATTTATAAAATATTGTTTCTCATATACAATTTGGTAGAGTTTTTGGTGGGTTATAATCTCATATACGTAATATCTCCGATCATCTTGTCAGTGCGGGTATGAATGGTTGGGGTTGGAGGTGTTTCTTTATTTATCAGTAAGTTAACTCTAGCTCATTCAAAGTCTTATAACAAGAGGATTTACTATACACCATTCGACGCATCTCGAAAAGCTCTACAATATGGTATATTTGTTTTCTTTATTTCTGAGCGAATTATCTTAGTCGACAAGGTCATTTCATCATTCAAAAAACTTTTGGTTAACCTTAAGTATATTTTAAAGAAAAGTTTAACATAAAATACGTCCATAGAGAGTTATAAAAACAAGATGCTGATCAATTTTGGAATAATCAAGAACCATATACTTTAAATATTTTCTTCATAACTATAGAAAAGAAGGTTGATTTCTCTTGAAATTCTGTGCATATGTACTACTGTAGTATTGAAGTATTCAAGCTCTCATACATGAAAGAAATACAGATGAGGATGAAGACAAAACTCTCTGAAGAATAGTTAAATGCTTGAAGCAACAGTTAATTAGTTGAATTGAACTAATAATTTTGGCACTACTGAATGAACTGTTTGAAATTTTCTTTTTTTTTAACATGCGATTTTATTCTCCCTCTACCCATATTAGGGCCTAAATGGGTATAGAACTAGGTACGAGTAGCCAAAAAAAGAAAAAAAAAAGAAGTTAAACGAAAGGAAACAGAGAAAAAAGCAGTATCACGCCAAGGCAACACAATCAGACTACACCATCCGAGGAGAGAGAGCGATTGAAAGAAAAAAAATATAACAAATGAATATAACATTAACCGGAAAAAGAACACTAGAAGAAATGAAGAGAACAAGAAGAATGAAAAAAAGAAAAAAAAAGAAGAATCAGGATTGAAAGGGATGATGCTAAATGCATACTGCCTTCTGATAAGAGCAGCCAGAAAAGCGAGAGCCGAAGAGAAGAGTTCAATGAACTCCATGACTATCATCGAATTGATTGGGTACAGCTCTATTAGCCTGTACTAGACCATTATGGATTTTATTCATAAGGAGCTCAAATTGGCTGTTCTGCTCTTTTAATTGTTGATCAAATTGACTCTTAAAGTGTTCATTTGTTACGTGATTACATGAGTCACTTAGCATCGGAACATGCTTAGTAACCGAATACACGTTTGCTTGTTCTACATCGACTGGATTTGTAACTACTTTAATAAGCCAAGAAACTCCAAGTCTTTTAATCACCTTTATAATAATATACACCTCCACGAATAATACGATCAAGAACAAGAGAAGCCTCTGCTATGAGTGATGGAGCTGTGGTGCGCCATAAACATGTTTTTCTGTGTTTTGTACGGTCAACAAGCTCTTTAACGGGACTAGTGTTAGTGAAATTGTTTACGATGTAATTGAATTTACTATCGAAATGGTTGATTTTTTTGTTATGATTAATAATGGTGTTAATGAGACCATACTTTTTATTGTTATTTGCAAGACTCTCATCCTTCTGTTTGAAATTTTCTCTCTGACTGATGCTGATAATAGAGGAGAATGAAAGGAAGAAGAAAAAAAAAGTCAGAATACAATGGTAACCATATAATCCTTGTCCTTACCTGTATCAAATTCAAATATTTGCAGAGAGAAAAAACGCGTTTTTTCACGCCTCACGTTTTTCATACATGTAAAAAAAGAGACAATAAATCTCGTTATAGACAATTTTTTTTGACAAGAAATCAAGTAAAGTGCCATGGTTTTAACGAGATTTTAATCCGGTTTTTGATTTTTTAACAATCGTAATCGGTTTTTAATTGATTGTATCCCAAGTTTTACTCGATTATAATCCACTTTTTAGTCTATTTTAATCATGATTGCCAAATAATGAGTAAATATCAACTAATGTCATCTTATGAAGTTTCGCATGAATGTTAAAGGTTGGTATAATATTATACTTATCATCAGTCAATGCGAGCAGTTCGTAAAATAATTAAAAACTATAATTGGTAGATGAAAACTAAAGAGTAATAGTATTTTACAGTTATCTAGATTGAAATTGATTAACAAACTAAACAATCAATTAAAAATAATATTAAACATAAACTTTGATTAAAATCGTGCGAATTTAATCAATTTCTAATCAGAAAAAAATCCATTATAACCAGATTTTTTGTTGTTCTTTTACGTGGGTAACTATGATTTGGAAGGTAAGTAACCAAATTATTAGATAAGTTTGTACGTAAGTTATCGAGTAAAGAGTTAGATCAATCTATCTGCATGCCAGTTATTAAGGCCTCCTTTCCCTTAAAAAAGGTCATTTTTGTCAGAAGTTTCGAAATTGAGATGAATGTATAGAAAAGTAGCTCGTCGTCAAATCTTTCAGAAATAACATTGTTTTTTCTTTAGCGTCCTGTTTTGGCCATTGTTTGGTGAGTATCGCGGTCAAATCTTATGATATAGAGTCGAAAATTTTATCATAGTTTCTCCACTATATTCCCAATACATCCAGAAAATTTCATGTGATTTGGACGTTCCTGGATTGAGATCGGTTTTTGAGGGACAACGAAGCGCTTAAGATGATATGACTTGGTTACACAGAGAATATCAGAGAACGTACAAATGTACTGAAAATCTGAATATTTCATGATGTTAGTTGCGGTTCCTGATTGCGCTTCAGAAACGTTTACAGTAACTTGGGGGAGAAACTATTAAGAATCTGTAACGTATAAATTGTTGAATATTTTAGAGAGACTAAGAAGTGACCGTTTTCATGACGCATTTTTTTTGAATGCTTTTCGATGATAATCGGAAGCTGGGATCAATATCCGAAAACAGATAAAATTTATACAGAGTCTAAGTGCTTTTTTTAACGATTTTTCTTCGAATAAAATGTGGCTAATCGTCCACATCGTCCACATCATGTTCATACTAACAAAATGATTATCAAAATTTTCTTCATATAAATGTCGTGGTTGTTAGTGATGTGATGGACGTCCTATTTTTTCCTCTCATTTAGGATGACATTCTGTAAAAAAAACATTTATCTGACTCGAATACCGATACTTCTGTATAGATCAATGCATATTAAGTATACTAAATGCTACGTCAATTCAAATTGTATATTAAAATTTAAATAACTAACAAACTTAGACAACTATTTTACTAATGAAAGCGAATGAAAATGAGTTTAGAATAAAGAAAGAATAAGTAAATAGTCGGACGATGAAGAGAAAAAGATCATTCTCTTATATGTTGAACGAGAAGAACTCATGAAAAAATATATCAAAAATCAGAGTTTAATCGATTTTTTCCTGATTTAAAATCATTTAAAATGGCACGATTTTGAATCATCAAAAAATCACTTTTAAAAGCATTTATGTGCACCTCATATAATAGCCTTTGAGGATCTAAGGATACCCTTACAGGATAGTCTTTGAGGATCTATGAATATCGCTGTATAATAGGATTTGAGAGCGTAAAGGTACCCTGCATAAAAGTCCTTAAGGATCTATGGGTGCTCATATAATAACCTTTGAGGTCCTATGAGTATCCCTATATAGTAGGACTTGAGAAACTCAGGGTACCTCCAACATATAGCATCCAAGGATCTAAGGGTAGTTCCAAAATATAGGACTTGAGGACCGATGAGCACTAGGGACTTGCGATGTCAACTTTTATGACTCCTAAACCTGACTCCAACTCCGAAAGTTTTTAGTCTTCTGAGTCTGACTTCGACAAATTCTGAAAAGTTTTTAACAATGTGAGCTAAAGTTTATCCATCACAAACGCAAAAGGATTCGTTCATAGTTTAAAAATGCGCACTTCGACTCACTACTAGAATAAGTATTCAGAATTACAGAATAAGTTTCTTTTCACCTATGCCTTCTATAGCCAAACTTTTGGTAGTGCAGCCAAATACCTTGAACAATCCATTCTCATACAATCTCTTAATAACCATGAAAATATTGAGTTTCATGTTTGCCTATGTTTTAAAAATACATAAAAAAAATAAAAATGATAAAGAATGAGACTAAATTACGTCTTTAGTTATATAGTGTAATAAGATATCTATGTAATCACGTATCACTAATCATATGGTAATACAATCTAAGTAGAATGTGAGGTTTGCATTTTTTAACATTTTTGACTCCGAAAAATTACATGGTATGCAATAATTTTGACTGCAATCTTGACTCCAAAAACTTTTTCGTTGACTGTAATTCCAACTCAGATTCCGAAAATTTTCACTTTTCTGACTTCTACCACGGCAGAGTCGGAGTCGCAGTAGGATTTCAGAGTCGAATGCAGATCTCTAATGAGTACCCCTGTATAATAGTATTTGAATACCTAAGGGCACCTCCAAAATGTAGCACTTGAGGACCTAATGGTACCTCCAATATATAGGGCTTGAGAATCTATGAGTACCCTCACATACAACACTCAGGAATTTATAGGTACCTCCAAACAGAGCACCTGAGGTTCTGTGGATACTCCTATATCATAGTACTAGAGGGCCAAAGGGCACCTCCGAAATATAGAACTTGAGGAACTATGGGGATCCCCATAATATAGACCCTGGGGACCTAAGGGTACAGTCAGCGAAACATTCGTATCAACGATACGTACGATCCCGCGATCCGACAATCCACTTTTTTCTCCTTGCCTTGTACCCATTGTATCGACCATCAGGCTCTCTTACACACACTTTTCTCTAGATATTTTATCATGATTTGATAGACCTTGATCAGATCTATTAATTTATATATAATTCAGCGTGGATCTGCATGTTTTTGATAATCAAAACTGCTATAATGTCAGTATATATTCTACATATAATATGGAGAATAGAAGGGTAATGAAATCGAGTCGCGTACAATGTGAAATGAATGAAATTGTTTAATTTCAATAGAAATAGAGTTTTAACACTAAGCATGATGAAATGGGAAGGACAAAGTCGAATTCTGACAAGGGATCGTTTTGTCCTCTTATACGCCGTCCTCCTTATACATTTCGTGCTTATCTATTTAACTTTAATAATATTCAAAGCTAAAACTTGCGCGAACAAACTCCATAAATTGTTGAAGCTAATGATAAACCTGAGTTTTATCAAGAAAATAATAACATATACTGGCTTATTTGTTGTCAAGGACCTTCACTTGCTTCCTCTATCTTTCTTTCGTTTTCAATCCTTTTGCTAGCGAACGAAACATTCGCTTATCACGTTCACTGTTCTTTCTTTCTCTTGGTCTTTTCTAAAGTGCTGGTTTTACATATGAATATTCTTTACTATTTTGATAGGCCCATTATAAAACATCTTTGATATTTCTTTTAGTAAATTCCTGCTCACAAGTGATGATTGGTTTTTTACACATTCTACATAATTTTGCATTTTATTTAGCTCCCACATCTTTTCGGTATTACTCATTGTTTTGGGTATGTCCAGAGTGCGAACAAAAATCATATCTATTTTCGACTTCATCCACACTGTTGGTCTGCTAATTGATTTGTTCTTTGTTCATGATTAGGAAGGTACACATTTGTTTAAGAAATTGAAAAGAGATGTGGATCAATAAAATGAAAAGATAAAAGCAAAAGAGAAACAGAGTGTGATGAGCGAACATTTCCTCTGGTAGCAAAGCAACTAAAAGGGAAAAATGAATGGATGCTATTTTATTTCATTATTTCTCATGAATTACAGTTTAACTGCATATTCAATTTGATACAAGCTATTCCATTCAAACTTAATTCATCTATAATACGTTTTCATTAAGTGTTTAAGTACTACGCCAGTGATGGCTGATATTTAAAAAAAAAAGAAAAGTCTCAAGAAAGAATGAAAAAAAATATAACTATTAAGTTTTCAACGCAATAATGTTTGACAGGAATCTTATCATGAATTAAAAAATTCATTGCGTTTAGAGAAAATGAATAGTCTAGAGTTAAAAAATATTGAATAGAAATGAAAAAATATATTTCGTACGTACGTATGCATACATACATACATTAGAAACAAATATTATGTCAAAATGTAGTCAAAATAAATTCATTATCCCGCGATAGAACGGAACAGCGACCGGTCGAACGGCAAAAATTTTTAAATGCTCTCTAACGTCAGCTTAATTTATCTTTCTTTTTTACCTTCTACATTTATTTATTTAGATTTGTGTCGTGCATTTTATGATATAAATGGAATAAAGTAATCTACTATTTAGTTTCCTACTTGTCATTTTGTTATTGTAATAGTTTTTCATCAGTTTATGAGAAAAATTGAATAAGGTAACTTTGCTTATTCTCTTTCTCGTAGAGAATAGTCTAGCAGAAATAAATTGTTTGCTTGCTTGATTGTATGTCCGCATCTCACTGATTAGTCCAAAAATTAGGTAAAGATAAAAAAGGGTTATTTTTTATAAGGGTTGACCGAAGGGTAATCGAGGACGAGGAATTCAAAACTGAAGTCAGTTTTCTAAAAAAATTTTGAAGCTCAATTTTCTAAATAAACGACTAATTTTTAACAAAAAACATTTGTTTTTATGAAGTTTGGTGAAAGGCAGTTGAGGTCGAGGAACGTGCATCTGACTTCGGTTTTTTTAATTTTATAAATGAATGGCTTGACAGTAGTTTAGAAACATGATTTCTACGAGAAAGAGATGAGTGAATCTTTAGACGAGCGTTACTTGTCTTTATTATTATCGTTTCTTCCATTTATCCTATTACTTATCGAGTATCTGATGCATGTATGTAATACTTGAAACTTGAATTCAAGTCTTCAAGTATTCATATATTCACCTATTCAGCTATTCATCTATTCAATTATTCAAAGCAGGAGAGGGAAACCCTTGGAGCGGTGGGCAAAACTTGACTGGGGGGCGGATGAAGTTGAGAGCAGAACGCTTGGAGAGGAGGGAGAGTAATGTAGAATTTTGTAGGGTAGGATGAAAGTGAGAGCGGAGCCCTTGGGAAAGGAGGGGGAAGGAGTCAAAACTCCACAAGACCAGCTGAAGGTGAGGGCGGAACGCAAGGAGGAAAAAGCAGATTCTGATGGATCCTTGGATCCATCTATATATATATGGTTCGGTGTGTGTGAGTGTCTCTGTGTTTCTCTGTGCTCAGTCAAAGGTCAAATAAAGCGACTATAGATCGTCAAGGGCTCTCCTATCAGGGTACTCATAGGTTCTCAAGACCTATATTATGGTGGTATACATAGGCCCTCAAGAGCTGCTATTTGAAGGTACTATATGTCTTCAAGAACTATCCTATGAGGGTAACAATAGGTCTCCAAGACCTATTCTATGGAAACAATTATAAACCATGAAGAGCATAACGGGAGTAAGGGGATGAAGCTATAAGGCTGAAGGCTATGCAAACTATAAAAACATGTGCGATATAAGATTACAAGACCGTAGGACTAACTTCTATCGATATATATAATATCGAATCATTGTATGTCTGTTACGTGATATAAAGTTAAACGCCTAACGTCATAAGCTCAGAGAGAAATCTTGAGGGTGCAATATGCACGGGCTCTCGCTAGTTAGGATCTATAACGACCTATTAACATTTATCAATATAAATTCTGTCTTGAACAATCTATAACAGCAACATATACCACCAAGCTTCATATAAAATAACTAGGAGCATTATATTTCTTTTGTGTCACTGGTCAGTGGTATTTCCAAATAGGTAATAAGTAGTACTGGCATTCTTTAAGTCTACTCTAGGAGGCTATTTTGGATTTCTTGAGGTATACTCTAGGAGACTATCTGCTATTTATTTTTCGTCTATTCCAAGGCGTTATCTGAAACTCATTTAGTTCTACTATAGTGGACTACTTGGAACACTTTAGATGTAGGTTAAGAGATCATTTCAGATCCCTTTTGATTTACTTTAGGAACTATGTGAGATTGCTTTAGGTCTACTTAAGAGAATTACTTGAGACATCTCTAAGTCTCTGAAGGAGACTCCCTTAGGTATATTTAAAAGAACTACTTTGGATCTCTTTAGATCTACTAAAGAAGAGAACTGAGCTCCTCTAATTTTATTCAAGGAACTATTCGAAGTCCCTTTAGGTATAGTCTAGAAAACTACTTGAGATAACTTTGGGTCTAATATAGGAGTTCCATATGATCCCTAGTATAAACCTAAAAGGTTTTAGATAGTTCATATAATGGACCAAAAGAGGCTCCAAATAGTTCCTACAGTAGACCTAAATGAGTTCCGAATTGTCTGCTACAGCAGACTAAAAGTAATAGGAAACAGCAGATCCTGATGGATCCTACGATCTATCAATATCTGTCTTCCCATATTGATTGCATATTATTGTAAACTGAATCGTTTTTTGATAAATTATGATGGACTTCGATGAATTTACTAGATTAACGCAAATTCTGATAGATTTATATAGATTGTAATAAATCTACTTTACAATTCAATGGCATTCATCAAGATCCACTAGAACTCGTTAGGATACATGTTATCTTCTTCCATTAAAAGGCAATGTGCTTTAGTAACTACGGTAAGCACGCATGTATCTTAGTTAATATTAATACGAAGACCGTTTAGAAAATATTCGGGCTGATTTCATTAAAAAACAATAAGCAGTGCTGCTGTATTTGTATTGTTGTTTAAGCATAGTTTATAGAGTCCTCTATCAATAGACATGCTAAGTTCTGTTGAAGCAAGGGTGTATATGAAAATATAGAGATACATTTTAGACTACTGTTTATATATTGACAAAAATTAAAATCTTGGGCAAAGCTTCATGTGTTGAAAGGTTAGTCGGGTCATCGTTTTAAAGACAGATAACTAAATATAGATGATAGTGTTGGATATGATTGATCCATTGTTAATATTGTGTCTGAGAACGTGCTATTTCCTTGAACTGATTTTAATCATATACAGTTGATTGTATAAAATACTGTGTAGTGCATATTTGAAATATGCATATTGTCTATATTTATTCACGTGTAAATCGATTATATGCAATCATCATGCTTCAACAAAGTGTAATAGTTAAGTTATTCACATCTAGATTATTATTAGTATATGGTAATCTAGCTTTAAACCAACGGTTTGACTCTAACGCTATGCTGAGCAATAAAGGATCGATCGTCACAAACTATTATTACGCACTGATAAAGCTTGAATGAATCATGGCCTTCTAAAACAAGAAATTTCATCACCAAGTGACTTTCAAAATTTCGATTTTTTTTTTTATCCGTGTATAAACAGTAGTCTAAAATGTGTTCCTATATTTTCATATATACGTTTAACTCAACAGAACTTATCATGTCTATTGGTAGAGTACTCTATGAACTATGCATAGACAATAATACAAATACAGCAGCGCTTCTTATTGTTTTTTTTTTGAACGCGCTACATAGATCTTAATTGATTAGTGCGAATTCGGATAACTGTTGACAAACTTTGGTACTATTGAATGAATCAGCTCTAAGATTCACAAGAATTCAAGGATTCAGGATCCTTTTTCCTCTTACCTAAAGACTTATCCTATGGGGTATCCATAGATTCTGAAGAACTATAGTATAAAGGTGCCATACAAGTTTTCAAGGTCTGTTCTATTCAGGTATTCATAATATAGGTCTTGAGGTCTACTGGATATCCGCATTCGATGAGTCATGACGATTTATGAGTACTGCTATAGTATAGGCCTTGAGTGCCTATGGATACTTCAATAGAATAGCCCTTGAGAACCTCTGGATACCTCATAGAACAGCGCGTAAGAACATGTGTACTTCTGTATGATAACTCTCACGAACCTAGAGATATCTGCGTAGGAGTGGTTTGAAACTTATAGGTACTCTTATAGGATAGTACTTGAGGATTTATGGGTTCCGCAAAGGATAGCCCTTGGCTACCTATAGTGTTTTTTTTCGATTTCAGAGAGTTGAACTGGTGAAGTAGATAATAATGAGAAAACACAAGAATAGAAATGTTAAAATGTATAATTTTTTAACTGTGCAAGTCCTTAGATCAGACCTTGCGAAACAAGTAAGAGAAAGTGGAAAGTAATACTATTCACAGATATTTGAATATATTCAGTAGGATTCATAAGGATCTACAGGATTCGCTTTTCCCCCCTTGACTGGATGTTTGTCGTATTACTTAAAATAGATGGAATGTATTGTTGACCTTGATTGATTTAACCATTGAAAACTGGTAGACAATGCTGTTAACCACTACGCACCCGTGTAAATTCAAGAAATTGATACAAATCACTTAACATATGTGAATTTTGTGCCAGTGAACCAAGCAAACTAGCTTGTCGTTCTGTATTGTTATCATCCAAATACATTGTTGATATAAGGTATTGTTGTTATTGGTGTTTACTGATTGGGCAATGTAAATAATTGTTCTTTCCGATGTTCTCGATTAAATTGATGTTGATAGAAGACATTAAGCTGCGTTCGGTTAATTACAGGGCACTAGCGAGATACGAAGATAGAAGAGTATGCAAACGACGAGCAAAAATGCGATCGCTCTCCACGCTGGTTAAAGAAGGCATGAGTTTCATTTACTTTTCTTCTTTATTCAATTACCATGATGCTTTTTCTTACTATTTTATGAGACACATTGAATACATCATTTTACTTTACTTTAGTCTTCTATTTCCTTGTTTAGTCATCTTAATAGTTTTTCATCATCTTATGAGAGCAGTTAAATAGTTTAGTTTATTTTACTATTCTTTTTCTTTATTTAGCTATTCTGAGAGATTTCTACTACCTTCGAAGAGGCATCGATTAAGACACTTCAGTTTACTTTTTTTCTTCATTCAGTTCCGTTTATAATTGCAGAGAACAAAATGAAATATACTAATTTCCTTTTCCTATCTTCCCATTCTCTCCTCCTTTCAATAGTTGTTCATTGTTTTATGAATGAAAATGCAATAAGAGTATTCACTTTATTTTTTGTTTTTATTCAAGTAGCTACATGTTGGTTGGTTTTGTAACAACTGATGAGAATAACTGAAATATTCTTTTTTTATTTTCCATTCATTTACTTTTGTTGAGAATTTTCTAGAATTTTATTGACGAATTTGAGTAACTTACAAAAGAACATAGTTAGATGTCTAAACTGTTTTGACATCATCTTTTTTTTTTCAGTTTATGCTAGGATTTAATTAATCGTCGCTTCGCTCGGAAGCGCCTGCGACGTATATATGATGAAATAAGGTATAAGCATACATGTGAGTAACATTAGTAAGAAAGAAAAAAAAAACATTTGTGGAGCTAAATAACGGGTGGCCCATAAAGAATTACCCTCTCAGCATTTTGCATTTTTCTCATCTTTAATTCAGGTTAGAAAAAATAATTTTTTTATAGAAAGATTCCTCGTCAAATTCTCTACAAAAGTAGATGTTTTTATTATTTTAAATAATCTCCATTATTTTGTGACATACGATACAATCTATTCGTCCAAGAATTACAACTTTCAAACACAACATCTTTTTGAAATTTTTTTGAGCAAACCTTAATTCTTCGATTATTGTTGCCTCGCATATCAATGTATTCAACAAAAACAAGATATACCATAAGATGCAGCTTGAAAAACTCTACAAATTGCAAAATAAAGTTTATTGTAATTGTGTACCTTTTGTTTTCAAAAACGGAAAAACTTTGTGCGACCAGCATTTTGCCATTATGGGAAACCGGTCGCACAGAATTCGAGCCCTCTTTGAGCATAAAAAGTATAGCAAGAAAATAAACTGTTCTTTGTAAACTGTAGAGCTTTTCACGCTGCATCTTGTGATATACTTCGTTTTTATTTAGAGAACTATATTAATTGATAAAAAGATAAAGTAAAAAAAAGATACTCTCGTTCGTACAAAAAAATCATTTTTCCACAATAGCAAAATTAGATCACACAAAAGTTTTTCTCTTTTCGAAAACAAAAAGTACACAACTACAATAAACTTTAGGTTGCAGTTTGTAGAGCTGTTCAAGCTGCATCTTATGGTATATTTCGTTGTTTTCAATAGAGTGATATTCAAAGGAACAATAATAGAAGAAATAAGTTCTAAAAACTGTTGTGTTTGAAAGTTGTAATTCTTGGACGAATAGATTGTATCGTATGTCACAAAATAATAAAAACATCTACTTTTGTAGAGAATTTGACGAGGAGTCTTTCTATAAAAAAATTATTTTTTCTAACCTGAATTATAGATGAGAAAAATGCAAAATGCTGAGAGGGTAATTCTTTATGGCCCACCCGTTATATATTGTGCCGCAGCAAGAGATAAGCATACGAGTTGTAGAGATAAAGAAAAGGTATATAAAAATAAAAAAGAGTTAAGAGAGGAAATCACATAGAGACATAAAAAGTGGAAGGTTGTTGCTATCTGTGACTAGAGAAATAACCAGTGAACTAGAAAGGAGAGAAAACAAACTATAGAATGCTTGGATGAACTAAGAGCTAATGCGAGCTTCTTTTGCTAGAATAAGCCTATTTGGAATGCATTTATGTGATCTTATTCTTTCACTGCCTCTGTAAATGACAACTATGACGTTATGTAGGATTCATGTCTTTCACACATTTTTCGAACACGTGCTGATCTAAATAGATGTCCAATTCCTAGACATTTTCGTTTATCTTTGTCTCCTTCTCTGTAGCTGTTGAATGTGTTCCAGTGAAAAGGATCTTCATAGAATGGTGATCTTCTCGAATAAGTTCTATACGCGTTTGCTAGTCTCTTTTTTAGATATCTGCTTATGTATTGTTCAAGTGTTTTTTCTTTGATGAATTCGAATAGATCAGCTGCTTCTACAAATGGGGATCTATGTATCAATCTTAATCCTACTCTATATTTTCTTTGTAAAAGCTCTTGCTGACTTTTAGGTAGTATAGAAAAGAATGGAAAGATCCAAGTAAAGAAAGGAAACAAGAAAGCAAAGAAGCATGTTCTTAGTACTTTTGTGGATATATTTTTGTTTCTTTTTAGCCATTTAATTTTAACGTAGGACTTTTGGATTTGATTTAGGCATAGATCTATTGTAGGTTTTAGAGACAACTTGTCTGACCAAGTCCATCCTAAATACTTAAACCTTTTCACTTTTTCTAGTTCTTTACTGTCCATACTAACTGAAATTTCTTTTTCCTTTACTTGTATGTGGAATATTTGGTATACTGTGTTACTGACATTTATGGGTTGTTGCCATTTACAGGCATAGTCGTGTATATTCTTACATATTTTTGTACCTTCCTTTTCAATGAACTCCATCATTTTTCCATATTTCTTATATATAGGAGGAACGATCAAAGTGCAAAGATCGTCAGCAAAGATATGGGTGGAGAACGCATTAGTCGTCTTTACTAGATCGGTATGGTATATTATGAAAACGAACGGGCTTAAAGCACTTCCTTGAGGAAGCCCTATCTGAGTGTTGAAAGTTTCTGATTTAGTGCTTCCAAAACTAATGTAAGCTTTTCTACCTTCTAGCCAGTAGCTGAGTATTTTGAGTATTTCTGGCGGCATTTGCATTCTGTATAGTTTTACAATAAGACCTTTATGCCACACGAGATCATAGGCTTTTTTGTAATCGACATAGATTCCCATAACTGGGATATTGCCTGCAAGGTTGTTTTTCACTTCCTGATAAATGGATAGTACTCTCGTTTGCAATAGACATCCTTTTCTGAAACCAGATTGCTCGTCTGGGATAATCTTATTAGCTCCTGCCTACTCCTGGGCTCTATTAAGTAGAATTTTCTCGTATATTTTTGAATGAGTAGCTAGAAGTGATATTGGTCGA
Source organism: Macrotrachela quadricornifera (assembly GCA_022393335.1). Taxonomy (NCBI): domain Eukaryota; kingdom Metazoa; phylum Rotifera; class Eurotatoria; order Philodinida; family Philodinidae; genus Macrotrachela; species Macrotrachela quadricornifera. The sequence continues at coordinate 802,760 of JAJEKB010020795.1, read as the reverse complement.
GTTTGATCACGTCTCGGTATGCCTGCTTTCAATTTATTCAATATGACGATTTTCTCTAATTTCCACTCTTCGGGAAATATACTTCTGCTTAATCAATCGTTAAAGCATGTGCATAGGCATTCTAGGTACCCTGGAGAGAGTTTCTTGATCATAAAGTTTGAGATATTATCTACTCCCGCTGACTTTTTTGCTTTCAATTTCCTTATTATTTCTTTTATTTCTGTCACATTTGTAGGTTTTATTTTGACTTTGCAATTTGGTAGTGTATTCATAATGTCAGTATATTCTTGTTCTATTTCTGCTGTGTGTCTGTCAGTCGGATTTAGATAAGTTGGTGTAAAAAGGTTACTATAGTACTCTGACAGTTCGTTTACTATTTCTGATGGTTTTGTTAGTTGTTTAGTTTTACCCACTAATTTATTAAAAGGTAATGTTGCAGGCCTATATATTCTAGATAAATGTTTCCAAAAACTTAACATATCATTACTGTAATTATTTTGGATATTAAACAGAAAGGAGTTCCATCTACTTTCCCGATAGCTACTGATTTCTTTTCGTACTTCCCTTTCTAGGTGCCGTAATATGACTCTATCTTCTTCTAGACGCTTTTTGTAAAATCTGTTTTTTATTATTCTAACTATCTTTAGTTTTTCTAGAATTTCAAAGGGTAATGATGGTCTCCATTTGTCTTTTTCAAAACATACCGTCAGTCTATTTTTTAAGGCTACTAGAAATCTTGAATAATATCTGTACCATTCGAGTGATTGCATGATACGTCCTTGTTCTATCCAGAATTCTTGTAGAAGGCCTAATATTAATTCATACTGAGTCCATTTAACTATCTCGAAGCTATTCACTGTTTCAATACGTATGAATTCGGATTTGTAGAGGAGAGGCCAGTGGTCACTTGAGCCAAACTCAAGTGTTTCACCTGTTATTCCCGGGAGGTTTGTGAACGTAAAGTCTATATTACGAAGTGATCTTTTTGATGAGTTTTTTGTGCCTTCAATGTACTCTATGTGGCTATCCATACACCATTTCTCTACTATTTCGCCTCTTTTGTCTGTAGCTGGACTATTCCATTGTCTTACGGATGCATTGAAATCACCCACAATGATAGTGTTATCCGTTATCAAATTTGAAATCTCATTGATGTCTCTTTTTTGACTCTCTGGCCAATAAATACCTATTACTCGTAATGGTTCGTTTAGCCCAAATATATCTATAACCACTGTGTTGTCCATTTTCGTTTCTATTTTTGTAGCTTTCAGATGTTTTCCAACTGCAATTACTACTCCACCACTCTTGTTTGATCCTTTCTCATAGAACATATTATAGTCAGGTAAAGGATGTTTATTCCAGATCTCTTCAACTTCTGTACATATTATAAACGATGCCTCGACTTTATTTATCAGTTCGATAATTTCTGAATTTCTAGAACATAATCCCTGTGCGTTGTAATTTACAAAAGTCATGGGTATTGAGTGTTTATTTGTAGCAAGTACGTTTTTGTTATTGTGATCTTCCCACTTGGTAAGTATACTATTTAATGTTGGGGATGTAAATACGGATTTAAAATTTTTGTACCAGAATTCTATCAAAACTATAGCTACAGTAGTCAAGAATCTCAATAAGAATAAAATAAGATCAGCCAAAATCTTAAACTGATGAGCTCTGTTCAACTTCGGTCATGACCCTGTTTCAATTCCTACCCTCCCCTAATATAAGGATCTTTTCTAAATATTTGATTGTTAGGACCATAACAAGATATATGACTGAACTAGTTCAGAATATTAACAAAAACAACCGGAACGATTCCATGAAGGCTTTAGTTAACATTCACCAAGGAAACACGCAAGATTTACAAAACTCTATATCGTAATAGGTCTTAACGTCAATACTAAATAAAACAGTACAGTAATAGTCAGAAGAGTTTCTCCAGATTTTACTATGTTCTTGTATCAATTCTTTAAAGAACTGAAGGATTCAAGAGTTTAGGCATTAGCTTCGAAAATTTTTTGAATCATCTTAACATTTTTATTTATAATCATTTAATATTGAAGCATGAAACGATGCATCTTATTGATTTTGGTTTCGCATGAAACGTGAAAACTCATGGAATTAAGGTGTTAATATCAGTTTAGCTATCACACTATTATTTTCATTAAAAAATGAGTTTTAATGAGCGAGAAATTCTGCGGTAAGAAAGGTTTCTAATTCCATTTATCTATGAAAATAAAGTTAAAAATAGATCTTCTAGATTGTATTGAAGTTAATATAAGATACAATAATCGAAATTAGCATGAAATAGTGAATATTTTTTCGACCGAAACGACAATTTAAAATTATACATTTCGTTTTCTAAATTTTTCTTAAGGCAAATTAAGTTCATATGAAATTCAAATACAAATTAAAATTTCAGATAGAATTTAATAATATGGTATATTCAGTCAGGTAAGCTGATTAGTTTCTAAACGAAGATCTAGAGATCAATGTTCTTTGTGTTCATTTCTCTTCTATTCTCTTTAGAAAATTCTGTAAAGATTTTCTCAAGAATTCGAAGAATATCCTCGCTGAAACCTAAAGAAATCCTGCAATTAGGGATGTAACAATATCAAAACTACCAATGCCAATACCATTTGGTATAAGTTGTTATTGGCACTGGTCGATGTTTATACTAGTTGGTATTAGTATTCGGAAAATTCAAGTTGAAGACTTTGAGAAACAGCTTGTTGATTCAGATTTCTCGAACCTAAAAATATTTAAAAATAATCATTATTTTTGAAAAACAGCTATTCTCTAGAGAAAACTGTTCTGTGAAACACGATTTAAAATAAATTTTGAAATATAAGGTTACAATTTTGGATCCTCTTTCACAGACGACTTAGTAACCAATTATTAAAGGTATGACAGACAGACTCAATAACTTTCTTTTCTACAGAATTAATTATAATTAACTTTTAACTCTTCTTAATGTTATTCACATATTTTGCACTGAGAAACTATTGTTTCTTGTATGAAAATATGTTATGTATAGTCTAATGCAAAAGGATTACTACATATAGCCGATGCATTTTTTTTTTCAAACATGTCTTATGTTGAGGATGATGTACCGATAGATGCACTGCTGCTGCAGAACACTTCATTCACATGGTATCGTCTGTGTAAGACATAGTCCTTATGTCCTGTCATCATTGTGATCTTGTATCTTTTTTGTGTGGTATCTTTCTTGTATGATATTCAGTTGATCGGTCAAGGCAAAACTCAGTTGTATATGATACGTGTGCAATATCATCCTTGTATGACTGGATAGGGTGAAGTTCTGCTCACTGTATAACATGTATACACATCATTACAACATCAACTCAATGGCGATAAGAAACTATGTGAAGAAGAGGCTGTGATCGAAGCGATAGAGTAGTATATGTTGAATGTTATGTGTAGAGTGGTATCTAATGTGAATGACAATATGTGTGGCACTGTTTCATTGTTCAAATAAACATCCATTTCAACTAGTAATGGAAACTGCAAAAGGCATCATTCATCTTCCGTTCTTTACTCATTTTTCGTTACATGTGGTCGTCCAGCCGAGGAAGGGAAAGAGTCATTTGTAAGCTTTTAGTTAAGTTTTATCTATTTACGATAAGTCGTAGCAAGTAAATCGCGTTTCATATCTTAATCTTGCAATAATTGTGCTAGCAGCTTTTTCAAAACAATCGATTTTGTGTGAAGTTTGATTGAAATTTCTCGGGATCGAGAAATTTGAATTTTTGAGGGCTGGACCATTTCCCTCCTGCAGAGAGAAATTGTTCCACTTCAAGGAGAAATGCTTTAATCTCAAAAAGTTAAGCAGAATCTTTTTCACAAAGTAAACGTTGACGTATTGTGTAGGCAGAAATTATCAATCCATATCCCTATTGATAAGGTGAAATGGAAAGAATGTGCGAAGAAATCGATAATTTTTCTTTAATTTTTTTCATCTTAAGGAGACTTTTAAGTAGAAATGGAATTGTGGTATTGGAAACGGTTTTATTTCGAGCTTGAACAGTGCATGGACGCCTCCGCTTATAAAGTGGAGTTGAAAGAAATTAGAGTAAAATTTAAAATTTTCTGTTGTGTTTGCTTTTGTTTTGAGGGAGTTTCAGGCAGGAATGGTTTTTCCTAACAAAAAAAATGATATTTCAAGTAGAAGTTGTTTAACCAGTCCGCATCTATACTTAGAAATGGAAATAAAATAGATTCAGCGAAAATCGAGAACTTTTTTGCTTAGTTAGTATTCAGCATAAGTCGACTTTTATCTGTGAAAATGTATTAAATATTAAGTGAAATTTTTCATAGAATTGCCCATGAATAAATTGAAGTGGAAGATTTCAAGAAAGAAGTTGAGAATTTTTTTGTAAAAGAGGTTAAGTGTTGGGTTTTAGTGGAATTATAGATGATCGTTTTTAAGGCATATTCTGTGGGATATATTTTGTTTCTGTTATGTATGTTTAGGTATGCTAATGGAATGAGCAAAGTTAATCGTGCCTTATCATTCGAGGGTAGATACAATAAATAATGCCTTACTCTATTATCCAGATGAAAGCTAAGAAGAGAGAAAAATTTATTTACTCCATTTGAAACATGTAACTATTGTTAGAAAATAATGCTAGCATCAGATTCATTATATGATTTGAGTTATTTTGTGGACAAAGGTACATAGTACAATAGTTTCGCTTTGGAAACAGAATCATTTCCCATTGCAAGAAAAACTATTTCGTTGAAAATATAAGTTTTGCGAAATATCATTCAATGGATTATTTTTATATATATATATATATATTTTTTTTTTCTTTCCATTTGTCCTTGTTGAAACATTTCTGTTTGAAAGAAAAATCATTTCACTCTTAATTCAACTGTATGTGAAATATTATAGAATAGATTATATCTACATACGTATATATTTCTTTTGTCTTTTCATTTCTCATTGTTGAACCGTTTCTCTTTGAAAGGAAAAACTACTTCACTCTAAATTCAACTACTTGCAACATGTCATAGAAGAACTTATATATATATAAGTATATATATTTTTTTTTCTTTCCACTTGTCCTTGTTGAATCATTTCTGTTCGAAAGAAAAACCATTTCACTCTACATTAACGTATATGTGAAATATCATACAATAGATTATGTCTACATACGTATATATTTTTTTGTCTTTCCATTCCTCATTGTTGAACCGTTTCTCTTTGAAAGGAAAAACTATTTCACTCTAAATTCAACTACATGCAAAGTGTCATAGAAGAAATTATATATATAAGTGTATATATATTTTTTTCTTTCCATTTCTCTTTAATTTGTATGATTTTTTGTGGGATGAAGCATTTCTTCATGAACGGGAACAATTTCCCCAACGACTGGGTACAATTGTCCACTGCTGGTTTTCTGATACTGAAGGAAAAAACTAAATGATTGTTATTATCGTATAAGATGACTAATTCGAATTCGAACGTGAATGATCATCTAGTTGCCTAATATCAATTCGAAAATAACTGGTAACAACGAGTCACTATCGTCATGAACAAAATTAAACGATAAAATTTTATCTGAATTATAATTTATAACTAAAATTATCGTAGTATGTCACGCTTCACCAAATCAATTTATATGACTGTTTCAATTCGAATCGTAAATTGTAGTTCAGATCAGATTTTTTCCTTTTGCTCTCGCTGTAAAGTTCTTTCATCTGTTCCCAGTTTTCATTTATATTTCAAGTGAAATTAGTCGGCTACTCGTTCTATTGACTTATATGAATGTCTTAATTCGAACTCTAAATTTACGATTAGGAAAAAATTTATCTTTTCCGTTTTTTACCGGATTTATATAGATCCCCAACATCAATGATAAATTTATATGCTTATTTATAAATGAAAATTTATGTTTTGATTAGTTGTCGTATTTATATCGATGTATGGTATGATTTATAACTTTACATATTTATATTTACAGAATGAAAATTTACCTTTTACTTTTTTCTCGTACGCTTACGTAATTGTAATCGCATTTACATATTTATAAATGAAATTTTATCTTTTGCTTGTTTGTCGTACTGATACGAGTGCCAAATATCATTTATAAATCTGCATATTTATAAATGAAAACTTATCTTTTTATTTTTTTATGGTGCGCTTATGAAGGTATAGTCACATTTATATATTTACATACGAAATAAAATTTTGCTTTTAGTATGTCATGGGTAGGGTGAGTTGAAAATTTTCATTGATATTCAAAGTCAAATTAGGCAACTACTCATCTATCGATTACTTCACATACCTAACTAAGTAGCGAGTCCAAAGATTCCTTCTGTAAACAATTTGCTATAAAATTTATATCAGTTTTTCAAATCTTTTGAAAACAAATATTCGTTCTCTTTTATGAAACTCACATGTTTTACGAAGAAAAAACATAGAGTATGAGTCTTAAGTGAGAGTTTTGCAAGTTCCACCTTCATTATAAATCTTAGTGTCGAACTAACAGCCAATGGGTACATTTTTCTAACACTGGAGAGAAGGTTTAGGAACCGATATCAAAATATTACTTACTTGTTTAGATACTGATTAATGTCATACTTCACATATCATTAGTATCAATTCTATTCATACACAAGTATCCTACTCTCCTAAAATATAATAGATAATACTTATAGGTCTTACAGGTGGTTTTTTAGGCGATATGAATGTAAGGCGCAGTAAAAATATATAGGATAATAGAGAATTTCAAGATTGTTTCAAAAAGATGATTCTATAGTAATAAAAAATTTGAAAATTTTATTTTGATGACAATCACAAAATCAAATCTGTGAATGTCTAAACATAAAAATGCCTTCATTAAACTGAACTTATTTTGATAATAAGTAGATCGAACCTGAAATCGAATTAGATAGAGTGATAGATTCAGAATATGTAATTGATTCTAAAAATATATATTATTATAATGATAATAAATTTGAAATACAGATGGAAATTATTTATTTCCTGCGCAATGTACATTTATATCTATCTTTATTGCATTGTAAAATTTTAAACATTTCATTTTCTAGTTTTTTTTCTAGAGTCAAAGATAAAAAAATATTTGGAATGACATCTGAAAAACAAAATAATCAAGAAGAATCTCGGTTCCATAAAATATTCTTGACCAGAAAATGTATTTCTATCTTTATCATATTTTTATTAATAATTCTAATGGCATATATAAGTACAAATAAAGCATATACTGGTTTTACTACAAATCTTTCACCTTTTTCTTCACATTCAATTCAATTAAAAATTCAATCATTTGTAAAGAATAGTGTTCCCATGCCATGCATTGAACCACATTGTGATATTGAATGTTCAATTATCTATGAAAGTAATAATACAGATGGAATAATTCGAAAAGAATCATTAAATAAAATTCAACAAGAACATCTTACGATTGATATGGGTGAAGATAGTATAGTTAAAAAATTAATTAATTTTATTCCACCACCTAAAATTTGTCTATATCCAACAGATCCGCAATCTTCTTCAAATCTAACTATTAAATTTTATCCATTATTATTTGGATTTGTTGATCATTTTCTTCCAAATACGATACCACGCCAAGTCTTAATCAATAAACAATTAAAAACAGTTAATCAAATGTGTTT